>JASDQU010684206.1:45356-73081 GCA_032191745.1 Picea mariana | reverse complement strand
GGATAGGTCTGCCAGATGGTGGTTTCCCTCCAGTCGGTTGTATTTGGCTAGCATGGGTTTGCATTATGGAGTGAAAAGATGTCCCAGCAGGATCGTGCAAAACATGTGGAGTTGTAGAGTGAAATCTTGTAAAAGTAGGCGTAGGGATTGAAGTGCCTTGGCAATGAGTAAAGGTGATGAGTCCAGCATTAGGATGGACTTGTGATGATGTAATAGTAGGGTTAATGACCTTATCGATGGGGTGATTCATAGTTTGACCAGATGGTCCTGTTTCACTAGAAGGGTCATGAGGATGAAAGGCTTGTCAAAAGGACTCGAAATGCTCATAGAGATTGCATTTCGATGAAGTCCTCCATACAGAATGAGCAGGCATGGGATTTGTATCTACTGCAGTGCTAGGACGAACAAGAGTCCTATACTTATCACCAAATGTTTCGGTAAAATATCTCTCCGGTAATCATGGGACCTCTTTGTCTATGAAGTTCCCAAGGGAGTCTAAACAAAGAAAAAGTGGTTCGAGAGGGGTTACCGACATAGATGTAGTGTGAGGAGTGGGATTCTCAACTGTAACCAAAGTGCCTTCTGAGTTATCTAACGGAGGAGCAACAATACTTCCATTGTCAGATTAATTTTCTACCTCTCCATGATAGTTGTCTTCTGGAGGGTTAGGAGGTAAGGGTTGGTAGCCTTCTGGATGAATCCCTTGTATCCTACATGATCGACGAAGACCTTTATCATATAAGGATTAATTTTGGAGAATAACAGTACATGATGAAAATCTAGGGCCAAATAACTAAAAGAAACAACATATGCTAATAAAATCTAGGAATCAAAACCAAGCAAACAAGACTTCTCTCGATGATTGTACTAGTTGGTGATGAAATTCAATGTCATGTTACCAAGTCAAGAAGGGGCTAGGATATGGTGGAACAGTTACAATGGTGACCTGCTTAACGGACTTTCACTTTGGTGCAAGCTTCCATGTGGTAATTATGGATTTACCCTCCAAGGAGCCCGACTGATTTTGACCAATGTATGTCCCAGGTATAGTGATACTTCCCTCCATTGTCACCTCGTGTAAGTTCCTAAGGATTATGGCAACTACAGACACCAAATCGTAGTCAGCCCTTGGACGAGTACAGTCGACAGTCTGATCCAAATGTATGGGTAGGATAACAAGTCTGAAATCAACTCGAAAGGCTCCCACACATAATCATGGGTATACCCTCAAGTGACCCCCAATATATGATCCGACCATTACAAATAGTTGAACCACGAAAGGATAATCTTCGTAACTCACCTGAATGTGACCTCATGTGTAACCCTTGTGTAAGAGGGGGATCCCAGAAATCCTATATGACAATTGGATTTGACTCTCCCTATCTAAAGATGCTAATGTTTGCTTGAAATCTTTGGAGAGTTGTACTCACAGCCTAATCCAAAGTGCTAATCTTAGTCTAATGTTGGTGGAAGATCCTAAAAACAAAAATGTTCTAGATAATTTTTAATTAACATAATTTTTATGGATGTTCTTTACTCAAAGGGTGTATGGCAATGAAACTCATGGTATGATGACTCAAACCCCAAAAATGCACAAGAAGATGATAAGCAATCTTGTCTTTTGATGAATGGATATTTAAGGGAAAGAGAGAAAGTTGTTTTCATTACCAAACACTAAGATGTAATTTCCTGATACAAGTGTTTCTCAATTAAATCCAATGCAATGCTAAAAAAATTCAGAAATGCCTTATAATATCCAAACCAATCACTAAAATCTCTCCTTTTGTTTCTTTGTGAATGATAATCAGATGAAAGACATCTAAATGCCAATCAGACTTTAGGATTAAGCAGTTAGAAGGAAACCTCACACAAAACAAAGACACACTCTCGTCGTGAAATATACAAGAAGGACAAAGATAATCAAATTGCAAACAAGAACCAAAAACCTCAAACAAAAAGAGAAATGATGGAAAGTTGACCTCAAAGATCAAATGAAAAGGTTCACAGACCTTTGGATTTCCTCACAAAAGTTTTCACTTAGTCAGATAAAGGAGAAGAAAAACAAGATGTCAAAATCCCACCCTTCTTTAACTCTAGGTCATCAAAGACAAAGAGTGGTTTCAAGGAAAGGAAAACGATGTCAAAATACCAAACAAAAGAGGATAAATTCTTAGAAAAGGGGGTGTTTGAAAGACAATATCAAAATGGACTGAGAGTATGGGACCCTGAGCCAATGCCAAAACCCAGAAATAGCTTTAGAAAATGCAAATTTTGGAGAATTTCTCACAAAAAAAGGGGTAGCTCTCTGGTGTAAGGGGAACCACAACATTTGAGCACTTTGTGTAAATCTATAGGGGAGTGATACGCTCTGAAAACAACAAGGGGGGAGCACTTTGCTTCAAAAACTCAAAAAAATGTTCAAAAACTCAAAAAATAAAGGAAATTCAGTCAATCATGGTGATCCTGATGACATAATGAGGCAATCAAACCAATCTAATAATCAACAATACAATGTGAAGAAGATCAAATCAGTGGTAAAATATCCAAAACAAGATCTGGGAATGGAAACAAAAATCAATTATCCTCCCTAGTCAAGTTGCCTATTTCTGTTGTAGGTGAATCCCCCTGTGGATAAGTGGATTCCCTCTTGGTCTCTATACTCCTAAAGCCAAGACAGAAAGTACTTAACATGGACACCGAATTCCTTTTATATATAATAAATCTAATGAATGAAAGAGAATGAGAAAGATATGTACCTTATGAACGACGTTTGTCCTTGCAAAGTCCAGGCTGAGCTTCGATCTCGCGCTCCTTGATAGGTCCTATAAAACAAACAAAGGTACAAAATAATTCCTACTCTACTGAGATTAGCTCCAACATAGATCCATCTACTGCAGAAAAACTTATATTGAACAAGTACAAGTTTGAAAGAAATAGGCCAAGCATTGATTATATTAATGAGAACAACTAAAAGTACTTACAATCCTTTGGATGAAGATGCAGCAGCTTCCTCCAATTCTCCTTGTCCAACCCCTTTGCTCAATCAATCTCCATTGATTTCTTTGATGAAATATCACTCATGAGATCATAAGTTTGATGTAATTCTACAATTTCATTCCCCTGTCAATACCACTTATAGGATCATAAGTTTGGTATCAACCTCTAGTCTCTATTATTTTGTCAATACCACTTATAGGATCATATGTTTGGTATCAACCTCTAGTATCTATTTTGCCTTTCACCATGAGAAGGCCTCCTTATATAAAATTGGAGAGATCCAACCACTTGAGAGATATTTGGGATAAGTTGAGGATTCCTCTCCTTCAGTTGAGGATCTTCCCTAAGATCATGCCTTGACCATCTATTCGAATCCAACTACCTTCAGGAATTGAGGGATTCTTCCCTTATTTGCCTCAACAAACCCAAAATTTGATAAAACAAGGGTAGCACTCCCCCAAAGGGGTTCACAGGGTGCTCAAACACTCCCCAAAGAGGCTCAGGGTGCGCTAGCACTCCCTAACAGTGGGTAGGGGAGCGCTCCTCTCAAAAAATTATTTTTTAGTGATTTTTCCAATGGCAAATGGCTTGCACTTCTTGCCAAGTGATTTTTCTTCTTCCAAACCATCCTTTGAGGTGTCTTAAGTGTCTTTATGATGTCGTTAGAGGCATGACATATGCAATATGGTAGTATGATGTTTGTGACACTTGCAACACTTATAGTCAAGATGCGACACTTGCGGACAAGATGCGACACTTACAACACTCGTAATGACGACACTTGCGACACTATTGAAGTGAGTAATTTTGAGGTGTAACAATCATAGGAAGAAGGGAACTAAGCCATCATTCTTCAAAAACAATCCTCAGGGAGAGAAAACTACCAAATAAACCTGAATGATGGAGACAGGGGGTGAAAGGCCAAGGAAGCCACCTATTCAATGTTGGGGTTGTAAAGGAGATCATATGTTTAGAGATTGTCCTCACAGAGGTGAAAAAGTGAGGATTGTTCAAAATGTACAAAAAGTTGAAACAATGGAGGAAATGGGAAGACATGTATCAAGGATTTGTGTATCCCTGGACAAAAAACAAGTAGAGTATTAGTTGCACATGATTGAAGTGGAAGGTATGATCAAGAACCAAACCATTGCTATTTTCATTGATTCAGAAGATATTCATAGTTATATAGATCCTAATATGGTGGGAAGTTTTCATTTGCCAAGAAGAAAGCATGGAAAATTTTGGTTGGTGTAGCTAGCTATCAGATACAAAAGAAAATTTAATGATATGGTTAAGTCATGTCCTATGGACATGAATGGACTGAACACCAGGGAAGATTTGAACATATTTCCTTTAGGTTCCTATGAATTTATAATTGGGATGGATTGGTTGGAGAAGAATCATGATATTATACATTGTCATAACAAGGAATTTACTTACTTAGATGAGGAAAGAAACCTAAGGACACTGCAGGGAATTCCCATGGCAGTAACCATCAGTTAAATTTTAGCATTGTAGCTAAAGAAATTTTATAGAAAAGGGTGTCAAATATTTGCAGCACATATGGAAGAGAAACCTAAAGATAAGGTGTCAAATATTGAATATTGTGCACTCCTAAAATAGTTTGAAGATGTGTTTAAGGAACTTCCAAGATTACCCCCTAAAAGAGACATTGATTTCTCCATAAATTTGATACCTGGAGCAACTCAAATATCCAAGACTCCCTAGAGGATGAGTACACTAGAATTGAAGGAGTTGCAAATGAAAGTTGAAGAGATCTTGAAGAAGGGGTATATATGCCCAAGTGTGTCACCTTGGGCTGCCCTAGTTTTATTTGTGAAGAAAAAGGATGGAACATTGAGACTTTACATTGACTTTAGGTAGTTGAACAAGGTAACTGTGAAGAACAAGTATCATTTTCCAAGGATCGATGACCTGTTGATCAGCTAAAAGATGAAAATATATTCTCCAAGATTGATCATAGGTCCAGTTATCATCAAGTAAGAATTAAAGAATAATGCATCAACAAGACTGCTTTCAGAACAAGTTATGGTCATTATGAGTTCACAGTGGTTCCATTTGGGTTATCAAATGCACCAATTGTCTTCATGTGTTTAATGAATGGTATTTTCAGAGAATACTTAGATAAGTTTGTCATTGTATTTTTAGATGACATTCTTATATATTCTAAATTAGAGGAAGAGCATGAAAAACACGTAAGTATGGTATTACAATTATTAAGGGAGCATCAATTGTATGCCAAATTGAGAAAGTGCTCATTTTATCAGAGGCAAATTCATTATTTGGGACATATCATTTTTGAGGATGGGATAGTAGTGGATCCTGAGAAAATAGAATCCATTAGAGGATGGTCAGCTCACAAGAATGTGACATAGGTCAGATCATTCATGGGATTTGCAGGCTACTATAGGATATTTATTGAAGGATTCTAAAAGATTGCACACCCAGTCACTTCCTTGTAAAAGAAGGGTGTGAAGTTCTAGTGGAAAGTGAATTGTGAAAAGAGTTTCGAACACTTGAAGAAACTATTAACTAGTTCTCCAATTTTAAGGATTGCAGATCCAAGTGAAGACTTCATTGTATGCACGGATGCATGTAAAGAAGGACTTGGTGGAGTCCTCAGTCAAAATGGGTTTGTTGTATGTTATGAATCAAGGAAGTTGAAGGAGCATGAAATGCACTATGCCCCTCATGATTTGGAGTTGGAATCCATAGTGCATGTCTTGAAGAAATGGAGAGACTACCTCATGGGGAGAAGGTTTGATCTGAGGACATACCATAATGGTCTAAAATATTTATTTGATCAGCCAAATCTAAATGCTAGGCAAAGAACATGGTTATAATTTCTTAGTGAATCTGACTTTGATATAAATCACATGAAAGGGAAAGAGAACAAAGTGGTTGATGCACTCAATAGAAGAGTGCATGAGTTGCATGCTACAACCATTAGCATGTACTAATCAGATTTGAAAGAAAAAAATTTGGAGGCTACAAAATCAGATTTGTGATACAAGGAATTAGTGGCAAAATTACAACAAGGTATTTTGCAGCAAACAAATTGAAGACTATAAGTTAGAAAATGATGAAATTCTCATATACAGGGGCATAATTTATGTACCAAATTCTTAGGAATTGAAAAATCCGATATTGAGAGAAATGCATAATGTACCTTATGCTCAGCACCCAAGTTATAAGAAAAATATTGCATTCGTCAAGCGACAATATTATTGGCTAGGAATGAAGAAAGAAGTTGTTGATTTTATGTTGGACACACTGACTACACTGAGAGGGGGGGTGAAGAGTGTAGGGATATTTTCTCAAAAACTTCCCTCTTACACAAAAGTCATTAGTTAGCAATAACCATTTACTCATTACTCATCTTTGTCATTTATAATTGCTATAGCAAGAAAACCCCCCTATGGAATACACTAGGGTTCAACATCTAGGCAGATCACAACCATCTAAAAGTCTCCTACCTTTCTAACTACCCTAACCATACTCCAGAATCATGCATAAAATACAACATAAGAAGGCTTGGGTAACTGTACCTTTTACTCTGCGTCCATTGTCGATCCTCTCATGCTTGATAGCTGCACTAACTGCAAGCCTCCTCCCAAGGTTGACCTGCATTCACAAATAGATAAATAGGAAACTAAAAACATGCATTTCATATATAAATAATGGGTTAGATGTTAGAATAAAACATAAATCAAATGAAAATATTTGACACATCATATTTCGGGACAGGAAAACTATTTCTTTTATTGATATCACAGTGTTTACTTACAACAACGTCGATGACTTCTCCACGAACCTGATCTAGGCTCCTCTTCACCAAGCTCCAAGTGCACCTCTGCATATATTTCTCCTCTCAACCTTCTCCTTGGGGAATGGAATGGACTTTAATGGAGGAAAAAGGGAAAAATGGGGAATTTTGATGCAATTCTCTCAACAAGGCTGCAAATTCTTGGGGGAAGGAGGGGATGTGAAATGGGTAGAGTTTCACTGTTCTTATTCCTGGCTTAGGAATGATACCCCAACACCTCCTTTTATATCACAAAAGGATGGTTATTTGTTTGGGTGATGGGCTATAGGTGGTGGATCAGTTGGGAAACTACTCAATAGCCCGTAATCTCAACGAATTCCTTGCAAATTTTTAATTTTTGCAACTTTTGTAAGTATATGCGGGCTGTAATGGTGCAACTAGCATATGTACATGGATTGTAGTGGTGCGGGGCTTGTACATCTTCAAAAAATGATTTTTTAAGAAGAGATAGTTAGTGATGGCTTGGCAAAAATATCAAGTAAGAGGGCCAAATGCTAGGTATGCATGTATGGAGAAATTTAGGGTTATAACAGAAGCCCCATAATGTGTGAGGTCAAAAGAGCATATGATGGCCGAAATACATTAAAAAATATTCACCAACGTACGAAGTGAGTGAGCCTAGGACCAAAGTTTGGGAGGTTCCATCTGCAAAAATAACAATTGTCTCTTTGAGGGGGGGATACCCATGCCCAGGATGAAATAAATCATGGATTCCAATCAAATACACTACAGATCCATGTCATATAACTATATAAAGTGTAGCTGTGAACAATACACATCAGATCTACATCTCAAAATCAAAGATATACATGTATAGTATCCATCTTCAAGAAGCAAAATGATGCCTGATGGCTGGATATGAGGCCTTCAGAGCTCAAGCAACAACTTCAAGATCTTCAAAACTCAGGTAGGAGTCTAATGTGAGGGTATGACTTCACTCCCCATAGATCCTCTATGGCACATCAGGAACATATAAGAGGATCTCGGTGATCAGGAAAATAACTTCATTGACTTTGATCAAGGACTTGATTGGACTTTCGAGATGGTTGGACATGAGGTCAAGAGAAAAAATGCAGAAAGGCTAACTCAGGATGGGTTAAAATTCCCTTGGAAAAGAGCATGAAAGATGATCAGACTCAGGAGTCATGACATTGACATAGGTTCACTATGTCGGAGGCAAATCAAATTTTCCATGTGTTTGGAAGAATAACCAAACACATGGAAAGTTTGATGAACAAACTAAAGGATGTGCTTTGTCCAAGGGAGACTCATTGTGATGCTAGGAAATAACATATATTTGACGTCCTCTTTTGGGGGTATTTTTTTTTATCTTTTTTGTCTTTTTCAATATTTTTAAAGAGCTTGAAAAAGAATAAAAGATTTCTACATTACAAAGGAGGAACGAGTGTCGCAAGAATACTAGTTCCAAGTGCAAGGAACACACTAATTCTCATGGCAAGGAGACATGTGCAGGAAAAGGACACTCGTGGAAAATTCCTCCTTGGGTGAAGGTGTCAAGTTGCAGAGGAAAAGTGCTACAGGGATTTCATATAAGGCATGCTTCAAAGGTTTAGTTAAGAGCAACATGGATCCAAAATTGGGACAAAGACACATATATGCAAATGCGATAATAAGGAAACGATGAAACCCCCTTCAATGTATTTTTAATGAGCCCATAGAAGGTAAGCTCAATAGTTTTTTCACATTTTAGAGAGTTTGAAAAAATGTAAAAGAAGACTCCACTGGGGTACCTTTTTCAAAAAAACTCTAGTCAGTTCAAAAAAGGGGTAAACTTGCACCGAAAAGATGTCTATTCAGAACCATTTTAATGAGTGTGATACAAACAAGATCACCTGACAACCTTCTCAATTTTAAGGAGTGTAAAAAGAGATTAACTATAGACTCTGTAAGGGTTGTTCTTCTGAACCAATTTAATGAGTATGAAGGAACAAGGTCACTCAACGATCTTTTCTATTTTAGGGAGTCTGAAAACAGCTTAACTATGGACTCCGTGGGTGTTCCTTTTTCATAAATTTAGTCCTTTAGGCCCGAAAAAGGGTTAAACATATACCTGCGAATACTCTTCTAGCGAACCGAAGATCCTAGAGTGTACCTTTGTTCGTAAAATTGACCATCCGAATCGAAAAAGGGGTAAACTACCACCAGACAGATGTTCCTTCAAATTTTAGTTTGGCGAGCGTGAAGGACAAAAAGATTGCTCGGAAATGTTTTCATGTTTAGAGAGTCTGAAAAGGGATTAAAGAAGACTACAAGAAGTTACTTTTCTTAGTTAATCTAGACAATATTGAGAATCATAAATGTAGTCTCATCGGATGTTGCTTTCATATTTCAAAGCGATCTTGAAATTCAACAAAGTATGCTCATTTTTGGGAGTCCAAAGGGTGAGGCCAAGAGTGATGACACATCATACATATGAGGTTGAATCTTGTAATCAGGACAAGACTAACAAGGAATACTAAGCCTAAAGTCATTAACAACAACATGGATGCCAAAATGAAATAACGATCTACCTATGGCATCCCTGTAAAGGTAGGATATACACCTAATTATGACATTTCTAAAGTAGCAATGACGGTTCCTTGTCGCAGTTCGGTGGGATTGATCATATGGAAAAGTGGAAAAGACATCGAGATGCAGAAAGTGGAGGTGGAATCCTAACTTATATGAAAAAAGTTGGAAAACCTACTTTTACCAAAGGACCTTTAAAAGTGACCCATCTCCCAAAAAGTTACCAAATCTAAAATCAAAGTGTTTCGTAACATCCAAAAAGAAACTCAAGAACCACACTAAATGATTTTCAAGATAGAAAAAATGACAAAAGGGTTCAAAAAAGTGGCAAAAAGGGGCAAAAAGGTCTATAATTAGAAGATGACAGCTCATTTTCACCATTGCAAATTGAGAATTAAACAAAAAGAGAAAAAGAGCCCTTTGCTAAAAGAGTTGATTCCAGGATATTTAGAGGATGAAACGAACTTCTTCTCGGGCCAAGTAAGTACAAATTCATCCCCCTTGCATTTTCATACTTTAATTATGATTTTCTTTTAGTTTTTGGAGGGTGTGCCCTCCTAAAAAGGGGTGGCCCTACATGCACGCGAGTTGTATAAGGATAGCCCACATATGCCCACAGGAAGAAAACAATTTTCTTGCATGCATATGTGACTGTATCTAAGAAAACCTGCGTACACCCTCAATCACATAGAAAAAATGAAAATGTGAGAGCTAACTCTCCCCTTCAACTTGTCACGTGACAATATGTATGTCCACTGGAGAGAGAGGGAGCATGAGGATATTGACATCTTGGTCGATGTGGACCCTGCTTCTATCACCGCATTAAAACAATGTGGGTTATGGAAGTTGTATTGGTGTCCACTCATAGGGCGCAACCCAGGCTGCTGAATGTCTTGGTGGATTATTAGCATCCTGACGCTAAGGCATTTATGTTTGAGGGGCAGCCATTGACTCCAACGACTGAGAACATATACTTTCTAACTGACCTCTAGAGGAGAGGGGAACCAGTCAACTTGTGTTCATTTCCCCCCAGGCCTTACAACATTGCCAATTTGATCGGAATGCATTGCGAGGCCTACACTGAGAAAGTAGGTTCTCATGTGCCAATCCACAAGATTACCACCCTATCACTGAAAGTGAAAGTTTTAATTATTGGACAGATTACTAGATCTGTGACCTTACATCAGGCATCCTGGGCACAAATGTATTGTGCAATGCAGTGCTTAAATGCATGAGTATACGACTGGAGAAAAACAATGCTTGAATGCAAGAAGAGGCAACTCACAGAGTGTCGAGGGAGGTGTAAAAAAACCTTCGGGTTTGGTACCATTTTGTGCTCTTTCTTCTTTGAGAGGGTACCCAGCCTTAGTCCACGGGAGACAGTGTGGGGGCATGTGGCCTCCTTCCTAGTAGTGGGGGGAGGGAGGACCATAGAGGCCTTCGACGATGCATTTTTTGACTTGTTAGAATGATAGATTCTGGCGATAAAGGACTACCCCTATGTTAGAATCAACTTTTCCAGAGATCTGAACATGCCCGTACCTCTTGGAGAGGAGAGAAGAGAGATAGGTACATTTTTTTTTAGAGTTATTTAATTTTTTAATTTTTTTTATATATCATTTTTATGTGTATCAGAGTATCTGAAAACTATGTATCTATTATGTACAGATGTGGGACCAGTGCGTCTATCAAACTTCTTAAGGACCAAGTGACATCCTTGACCATAGGCAGTACCAGCTGCAGTCGTCGGACCAACAATAGCAACAGCAGGGGGACCACTAGCCGGAGAGGTTGAGAGAGCTTTGAGACAACTGGAGTGGAAACTCACCGCGCTCACTCGTGCAACTCTTATGATCTAGGATCTCCCGCCATCGATGTAGCCTCACGTAGTTGGGGTACCACGAACTTGGGTCCAACTCTTTTGGTATTTGGAAAACGTCATTGTTCATTATGGCAGGGCCAACAGGCCCTGTGCTTAGCTAGGATGGACCACTTACATGTCGAGGGAACTCTTTGTATATTTTTTAGGGAATAAGCCCCGTGATGTATACCGGATTTATACTTTTGAGGCGTCTGCACCCACCTATGTACTCTAACACTTATGGATATATATATATATATACATGTGTGTGTGTGTGTGTGCGTGTGTGTGTGTGTGTGTGTGTGTATTTAAATCTTTTATGTATTATGGATTACATTTTTACAAATGTATGTACATGTGTATGTGTGTTCTTCCTTTTATGTGTGTGCAATATGCCAATCTAATGCTTGATTAGCTAGGGTATCTGTCATTTGATTTAATCTCCTAAAAACATGGATATATGTAATGTAATCAAAGAAACATTCTAGGATACATACCCTAAGGAATCATCGGTGTAAAGTAGGATCATAAATGCGGTAAACCACAATTAATTGGGACACAACCAATTGTGCATCTAAGTAGACCCGGAGGTGAGAAATACCATGTGAAAAAATGTCACGAAGAAACTATATCACTGTGTTGTACTCAATGACATTATTTGTCGCGTCACCTAGACAGATATCTCTAGAATATAGCAAATGGACTTGAGGTGTGAATATCACCCAAGATGCGGAAGCAAGCCTCTGAGCGTGTTGGCTAGCACTGTCCATGAACCCAACGAACACCTCTGATTCACTTGACATCTTCCACAGAGAAAAATATGACATAAATAACAACACGTCCATAAAAGAAAAAGACAAAAAACTAACTGTACTTATTCATAGCTTCCACCTAACCATTCTCTTGTGGGTAGTAGGGTGATGAATACTCTTTCCTCAACCCAAGATTTGATGTGAACTCATACATCATTTTATTTTGAAAGTGGATGCCATGGTCAGTGACAATATCCTTTGGGATGTCAAACCTTGTTATTATTTGGTTAAAAATAAAGAGAGGTGTTGTCTCACCATCATTATTAAATTTTGGCATAGCCTCGACACACTTTGTGAAGTAGTCTACCGCTATGATGATATAATGATTCCCCCTGGCTAAAGTTGGTTGGCATGTAGTAAAATCAATCCCCCAGTTGGTGAACGAACCAACAGTAATGATGGGAAACCTGGGAGCAGGGTGTGCCCTCATCTTCCGAGAGAATATCTGACACAGGTGGAATTTCTTGACTGATTCAACACAATCCTTGATTAACAATGGCCAAAAGTAACCAGCTCATAGAATATTTTGGGTTGTTTCCAACCCAGAAAAATGAACACCACATGCTCGAGCGTGGTAGTCGATAAAAATGAGTTTCACTTCTTCACGAATGAGGCACTGACAAAGGATGAAATCTACACCTTGACGATACAAAGTGTCATTGAGTATGAGATAGTTGTGTGCCTGATGGCATATACATCCACGATCATCATGAGAAGAAGAGGAGAGGCACTTAAAATTCTAGAGATAGACTACTATATCTACATACTAGGGGTTCGAAGATGAAATCATAAAAACATCTCCTTTAATCGGTGATTCTTCGGGTGTAACATCACATGATTCAACCGAAAGTTCTAAGTTCTGCAAAGACCATTGACTTTTTGGATTTCGCAGAAACAAAATCCAAGTCAAATTCCTGGAGGATAATGATCCATCTACTAATCTTTCTACCAATGACACGTGATGTAAACACATATTGAAAGAGATTCACAATGGCAACGACGGTGGTCTTACGAAGAAGAATCTAATGACGGAACAGATGGACAACATGCACTATTTCCAATGCAAGTTTCTCAACATGGAAGTAGTTGAATTCTGGTCCAACCAGCCCTTGGCTCAGGTAATAAATCACATGCTCTTCAAGCAAATCATTTACTTGAACGAAGACCATACCGATGGTCGACTCTACGACGGCTAAGTACAATAAGAAATCTTTATTATAATTGGGAGGCCGAAGCAGAGGGGCATATGTGAGGGCACGTTTCAACGCTTCAAAAGAGAGCTGAGCAGCTTTGTCCCAACATAAAGGGACTTCCTTCTTCAGTAAACGCATGAACCCTTTAGGGACATGTTTTTAGATAAAATGTCAAATAAAGTTTGGTTTACCCTGTAATCTTTGAAGTGAGGGACTGTCCACGAGGGAGGAAACAAAACTATCACCTCAACCTTCAGAGGATCGACCATGATCCCTATTTTTGAAAATATGAAACCTAGCAGATGACCCGATGTCACGCAGAAACATCACTTATTTGGATTCAATCGAATATGATAGTAGTGACATCGCTCAAAGATTAATCGGAGTTGCATGGGATGATCATCTCTCTTATGAGATCGTGATGTTAAATCATTGATATAAGCCTCGACTAAATGTCTAACGTTGTAGAAAGCGAAAGACATGGCTCATTGAAAAGTGGCTCTAGCATTGTTGAGGCCAAAAGGCATCGTCCAATAAGCAAATGTACCCCATGGATAGATAAAAATTGTTTTATGTTGGTCATCGGGCTTAATTTGTATTTGGTTGTATCCCGAAATACCATCCATGAAAGAAAAGACCTCATAGCCTACGCATTCATCAACGATCTGGTCAATGATTAGGATGGGGAAATTATCCTTTGGACAAGCTTTTTTCAAATCACAAAAGTCCATTCATATGAAAATTGTACCCTATTTTTTTTTTTACTAAAACAAGGTTTGAAACCGAATGAGTCAACTGAACGGGGTAGATGAAAACGACTTTGAGCAGTTTCTCTACTTCAGCCTTAATAGATGCTAGTTTACAAGGATTTACCAAATGATGCTTTTGTCGAAACAACTTGGTGTCAGGACAATTTGTTATTTCATGTTTGAAAATTCTTGGATCAATGCCTGGTATTTCCTCATAATACCAAGCAAAAACATTGCTAAATTATTTAAATAAATCTATATAGATCTGAATATCCTCGAGGAGAAGTCCTCTCCGATGAAGAAATTCTCCACGACGCCAAGGGTTATGGAGATATCAATAGGTTTCATTTTAGTGATAGTTTCCATATTACCCTTGGCATAAACTACGTGCATATCCAGAGGATTAATAGGACAATACCTATCTCCAGTCATAGTCAACACGAATTTGCCTCCCTCTTTTCTTCTTCACTATGGGAGGAAATAAGATCTGTGATGGAGAACATCTCAAGGTCTGTCTGGACCAGTCATTTCCTCTATAATGGCCTCATCAGAGGGTAAGACCAAGTCTAAAGAATCAGTATTGGTGAGGGAACCTTGATCCCAAATAGGATCTAGAAATTGATCGAACTTCTATGTGGGATTCAGATTAGGGTTGACCGAAGCTTGCTGGACAATACTGTATGCAACTTCTATCGAAGACAAGGGCATGGCCCCGCCAGGATTCCCTGTCCCTTCCATCTAAGCCGATGGGCAAGGAAGATTCCATGGATCATTAAATTAAGTCGTACGGAATGACGACACTTGAAATATTTCAGCCCTAGGATGGTCGGGGATAGCTGATATCATATTGACATCGCCAGATGGAGGCGGGTAATTGAAAGTACTTGTTGGCATAGGGGCAGACCTAGGGTTCAACGCTACAGGAGCACACCAACAAAACCCTAACTACAGGTCCTTTCAAAAACATGTGCGAAGAAGATGAAGTCTCACCCGAGGTAGACGTAGGGGTGGTTGCAGGACTCAGGTGTCTACAACCTTAGCAGGGACATAGATCTATGATTATACAAATTAGTAAAGAACATAGCGCCATTAGTTCTTTAACATGCAATCATTATCTACTTCGCTGATAAAACAGAGCTTTGCATTCTTCATAGAGATCTTAACCTATTTAAGAACTTAGCATCAACAGATTATTCAGATCTAATAGATCAAGCACTTAGCACATACATATAGATCAAATCTAACAATCTACACATCATTATCACTAAGCATCATCAGATCTATCTATCAGGCACTTAGCATATAACATATGAACACATAAAGATAAGGCACAAAGCAAGATGAAATAGGGTTTACGTGGTTCACCCCCTCCTGGGGTTACATCCACCAACTCTTCTTCCTTATTAGTGTCTTCAATCTGTTACAAGCACAGAGCCTTCAAGACCCTTACTCCGCATAGGAAAAAAGATCTACGCAGCTCACTAGATCCTTCTTCCTTGCGTTACAACACTCATCCTTTCATGATCTATCACAACCTACTTGCACTCAACTCTGCAAGTCTTTTGTAATCATGCACAAAGCTCTGAAACCCTACATGAACTTAGCATACATTCACATCACTTGGATCTAACACTTAGCTCATTCACTAATCTAGCACATAGCTTGTTGGCACTTCTTACATTACCTAGCTACTTATTTATATATTACAAAAGTGGGCCTTAGCGTGGGCAAACCCACAGGATAACATCCCTTTCCCATTACCTTATCCCAAAAACCCAAAAAGGGGCCCAAAAGGGGGCCAAGATCCCGTGATCTCTACTTCATCTTGCGCTTCTCCTTTGACAGGCTGTCGAAGTCCTGAAATAGGTCAACATGACCAAGAAACTCCCAAAAATTGGTCAAGGGACAACATACCCCCAACACTCACATGTGACTTGTCCCGAGTCACTCTGATCTTACCAACTCTACCTTGAACGCTTCTATCTTGGCTCAAGTTGCTTCAAATTTCTACTCTGTTGTAGCCTCTTTCTCAGTGAACGATTGTATTAGTGTGTCATTCACCAGTCCTTCTAGGCATTTCTATGTTGAGAGGACGACCTGTTCAATCTCTACTCCTTAGCTCTCGACCTCTGTAAATAATAGGCATGCCTGATCTTGAACAGGCTGAAGTCCTTAAGTGACTTCCATCACTTTACTTTGAAGAAGATGAACCTGCTACAAAGCTATGTGTTGTTCATGCGATCTCTTCATATTTTCTACAGCTGACAGGGCCTTTAGCTATACTTGTAGTGTATCTGCATGTTGTTTTTCTTCTTGGAGATGCAACTCTAGCGTCTGCAATTCTGGATTCTCTATCAGGTTTTCATATGTCTGGGTGCTCTAATTACTTAGCTACTTTCACTCCAAGGTAAGATATTTTAATCTGCCCACTACGTTATGAGCAGTTTCTTCTCGCTGGTCTCTTATGTCCTAAGGGGTTTCAAGTACAGCGTGGAGATCTAGATCTGTGATGCGTTGCTGTAGCTTCTGGATTACCTCTTCCAATTGTGCCACCTGCTTTGGAACTTGGTACTTGGTTTGGACTTCAACGATTGTCATAGAGCGAAGTGATCTGTTGACCCTTTCCTTAACTTCAAGTTGCTCAGCGAGAAACTGTTCCTTTTTTTTATGCAATTGGGATTTTTCTTCATCAAACTTCTCTTACATAACACTCTTTTCTTGTTTTGCATTGCTGCGTTGTTCTAGCAGATCTCCCTTTGCTTGTGCCAAAGCCTAAGTGGCTTGTGTTGTCTCCTCATGTGCTGGTCGAAGGCGATATTTGACCATATCATCAATACGATGGATTTGAGCTAGCTCATTTCCCATTTCTGGTGTTCATGTTGTCAGGGGCGCAGTGGATAATGTGTGGCTAGAATGTAGTGCTTGTTTCACTTCTTGAAGTTCAGCCTTGATGTGACTGAACACCTCCTCCTATTTGTCTTCCTTCTTCTCTGTTATATCCAAGGAAGCATCGTTCAATGCATGGACGATGAATTTCAAATTCATCGGACGTTAGAGTGGTCTCAAACTTGGTTCTGCTTGCTTTCATTTTCTTCCTTGAAGGAAGTTTCAAAGGGGAAACCTTCCTTTTCTTTGAGGGATCATCTTCGTCTCTTAGCAGTGTGACCTCATGTTTCTTTTGTTCAACTTTTGTTCCATCTATCTCTTCGCCATCACCTCCGCGCTTAGGTGACATAGAAGGAGTCTATGTTGAAGTACTGTGGACATCATGGGCTTCTTCATTCTTCTTGGTCTTGTTTTGCCCAGGTGTATCATGCACAACTTCTGGACTATCAACATTAGAGAGCTCCGTAGGGTCAGCTGGGATGAGGAGGTCCACCGACAACTCCTTAGTAATATCTTATAATTCCTCCTTTGTCAGTTTGTAGTAGGACTGCAACTGTTGGTGATGTTGATCAACACACGGTGTGATGTAGATGAAGTGGTGGTCCGTGCTAAATTTCATCAATGGCCTAAATCTGTGAAGTGTGTTCGGGGTGAGATGAGGCATAGCCTGGATTGCGATCTTCAGTTGGTTGTAATAAGTCTGCAAAATGGCATTGGATTTACACTGCTTGTTCATGTCATTAGAGTACCACAACGTACTGAACTTCGTGGCCAGTGGCTCAAAGGGCTCGACATCGGGGAAGGTTGCACCTTCCAGCACCTCTGATGCGATGAAAGCGATTAATATAAGCAACCAGCTAAAATGGAACTCATACCCTTAGTCCTGAGCTTCCCTACAGTCCAGTTCTAGCTGGTTCACCAAGTATTTGGCCCAATTCATATGTAGGCCCTCCATGCACTTCCCTGTGAGGTCAACTACAAATCCAATTACTTGGGTTGGTAGGTTCTTGCGAACTAGCTTGCCTGCGATTAGCTGATAGGAAATGTGCATTGTGCTACTTTGGATAGAGGATACCTTGTATCCTCACGTGATCTTCTCTACATCTCCATACATATCCTTTATCCTCTGGGCAAGAGCACGATTCGTGGTCTTCCTAGGGTAAAAGTCTTGTGGGTTGAGGCCCTGCATGCTTAATCTTGTGATCCGATTGATCAAAGTTGGATCCACTATGATGCGGTGGTTCAACCATAAGTATCCTCCATGATAGTAGGACAACAACAAATTGATTCACATGTTCACTTCTTGATTCCTCCCGAAGTGAGAAATCTTCATTACATTAAGTAGGGTTGACTGGGCGAGGTTCTAGGTCCATGATTGAGCGATAATCTTGGATTTATTTCCTTTGGTTTGCGTCGGATATTTATGAGGGGCGAGAATACTGTAAACCTTCTCGTCGTTGAGGTTTAAGTCACTAAACTTCAACCCAGTGAGCTTATCCTAGTCAGCACGAACTACAGACACTTCTTTCGGAGGGTACACAGTGATCAAAGAATACTCAAATTCATGGGGTACACTGTCATGAGTGATGGCGTTGCTCATAGGTGGTATAGAAGTAGGTAGAATGCTTGGAATCAATTTAGCATTTGTGATATCGTCTCGGTGCTTAGTGCACTTTTCATCGACTGGCCATGATTGACTGGCTCGAGCAGTCGATGGGGAGGATTTCACTCCTCACGTCGATGATTCTTGTAAACCTATAGACAGTCATCTTCCTGACATAGTTCTTTCAGCCATTAATTCGATCAGAACTTCTGTCACATTTGCTTCTTCAGCGGTGAGCTCTTCGGACATACATGCTCAGGATGGATATCTGGAGTTCTCAAAGTAACGTGGGCACTACAATAGGGTAGAAGGCAAAGGCGTAGTGATCACTGGGAAATATTAATCAATGTTGTGAGCTCAAATTCTCAATTAGAAAAAGTGTTCTCATTACATGGCGTGGTAGGATAAATAGACAACTTCTATAAAGAATCGCTTGCAATGGATATGAAGGCTTCATTAACTCCATTCTTTCTATTATAGCGTTTTCCAATGGTCTGATGGTGAATCTTTATTTCTTTTATGTACGTTCGGAGTGGAAGTCGAACGGATATATCGGTCCCAACGACTATATTGCTTCGTCAGGGCGAAGTACTCTATTTCACAGTTATGGTTTCTTAGCGAAGCTCCAATTCTACAATTTTTCTTTCTGCAAGGTCTCCTCTAGAACCTTCTCTAACCTTTCAATATTATCCCTTTTCTTTCTTAGATTTCTAGACTTCTTTCTAGTGAGATTTGTCTCGGTAATGCTTTTCTCATTCTGATTCTTTTCTGCTTTGGTCTTAGCTACTTCGTGTTGTTGAAATTCTTTCCTATGGTTTCTGGGTAATACTTATTTTGTGCCTGGGGTAGATAATTCAATCGACTGGGGATCCTGTAGTGTTTTCTTAGCTTTGACATCCCGGTTGCTAGTATTAAATATTTGTGATCTTCTCTTTTGTTCCTCAATCAAGTGTGTGATCCTTCTGGTCATAAAGTCTTTTAACTCTTTCTTCTTCTGTTCCAAAGCTTGTTCTTCATCCTTTCATCTGGCTTGATCTCTATCAATCCAATTTTTCCTATTAGCATGGTAAACGGGGTGCTATCTTCAACAAATTTAATAATCTGAAAGTCTTCTTCTGTTGAAGTTCCATTGACAGTCATAGGTATCTGAGTGAGCCTTCTGCATAAATTTACTAGCTTTCCTCTGCATAAACTTATTCCTCCTAGTGAAGGGATCATCGAAGGCCTTCCTATAGATTCCTAGGTTCTTTCTGGCATAATATTCATCTGTGTTTCCTCATCCAAAACATAGTTAATGTCAAAGACCCCTTTTATTGCTTCGATGCATTCTTTCTCTTTGAACATCTCTGATAAGATGACATGTCGGTGGTCATTCATAGTTTCTTTTATTTGTATCCATACTTTCTTCGATTCTTGTTGGGGTTATGCCTTTTCTAGATCTACCTTAGGGTTCTCTTGACTCAGGCTCATTCCTTCAAGCTTAGCGATAATTCTAGGGCAATCCAACACTTCATGGTCCGTAGCCTTACAACAGAGACAACTAGGTCTTCTGCCAGGGCATTCCTTAGCAAGATGTCATGGTCTTTTGCAACTATAACAGAGGGTTAATCCTCTCTTTCTTCTAAATGATCTTGAATTTCTTCTATTATGCACACTAGGATCATGGTAGCTAACCTGCAACAATTTTTTTCTAGGATCCTCCATCCATTTGTTAGTGCAAACATTCTTTCTATGCATAGGTATAACATATCTTTCACTATTCTTATCGTATCTATTCATATCAAACCTTATTTCATCTATTAACATCCTAGCTTTCAAACTAGGAAAAAAGCTATTAGATATACCTAGATCCAAACTCTAGAAACAAAAATTTCCACTTATCTTACTTTTACAGAGAACAAAGCTTCCAAATCTAAGACTTTTTCAATCAAAACTTCTCACTTTTACTTCTTGGAGCACAAATATTTCAGATCTTGCTTCTTTTCTATAGATCTGACCTTCTTTCTTTCAGATTTGGCCTTCTCTCTTCAGATCGGGCTTCTTTATATTATATCTAACCTTCTTTCTTTCTTTAGCACCAAGTTTTACAGATTAACTAGAATATTGTGCACTAGGGCACATATCTACGCACAGAGCTTCCTCTTTCTCAGTTCCCAGAAATCACAGTTTCGGGTACCGACAACAGAACCATTTGTTGCCACAGGGGTATACCCAGGGTTCAATGCTATAAGAGTGCACCAAAAAAACCCTAATTACCAGCCCTTTCGGCAACACCTGCGAAGCAGATGAAGTCTCACCCGAGGTAGAGGAAGGGGTGGTTACAAGACTCAAGTATCTACAACCTTAGCTGGGACACAGATCTGTGATTATAGAACTTAGTAAAGCACTTAGCACCGCTAGTTCTTTAACATGCAATCATTATCTACTTCACTGATAAAATGGAGCTTCACATTATTCACAGAGATCTTAACCTATTTAAGCACTTAGCATAAACAGATTATTCAGATCTAATAGATCAAGCACTTAGCAAATACATATAGATTAGATCTAACAATCTACACATCATTAGTGCTAAGCATCATCATATCTATCTATCAAGCACTTAGCATATAACATATGAACACATAAAGATAAGGCACAAAGCAAGATGACACAGGGTTTACGTGGCTCACCCCCCTCCTGGGGATACGTCCACCAACTCTTCTTCTCTATTAGTGTCTTCAATCTATTACAAGAACAAAGCCTTCAAAACCCTTACTCCACATAGGCCATAAGATTTACACAGCTCGCTAGATCCTTCTTCCTTGCATTACAACACTCATCCTTTCATGATTTGTCACATCCTACTTGCACTCAGCTTTCCAAGTCTTTTACAATCATGAACAAACCATCCAAAACCCTACTTGCACCTAACATACATTCACATCACTTGGATCTAGCACTTAGCTCATTCACTACTCTAGCACTTAGCTCGTTGACACTTCTTACATTGCCTAGATACATATTTATATATTACAAAAGTGGGCCTTAGCATCGGTAAACCCACGGGCCGACATCCATTTCTCGTTACATTATCCCAAAAACCTAAAAGGGGTCTGAGATCCTGTGATCTCTGCTTCGTCTTGTGCTCCTTCTTCGATAGGCTATCGAAGTCCCAAAGTAGGTCAACATGACCAAGAAATTCCCAAAACTTGGTCAAGGGCCAACAATACCCATCAATGATGGACACAAACCAGCCCCTACATTGACGATGTCGGGTTGAGGCTTATCAATCATCGGGACCATGGATTCCCCCAATGAAGGGTTAGGCCTGGAGAAGGACAACCGGTCAATGGTTATGATTCAACGCTCATGTGGAAACAAAAAGTGCCAAAAAACTGTGGAAACCACTGCATGCATTGCATAGGTCCAACTCCTTCCTAACAGAAGGTTGTAGTTGATAGGTGCATTGACCACTTCAACTTTGATGCACATGGTCTTCCCTCCTAATTTCACAGGGAAAGAAGGGATGATTCCATGTGGTCTGAAATAACAACCGTCGAAAGCAGTAAGTAGAGTAGGTGATGGAGACAACACGGTTTGGCTAATGGCCTTCCAACATGGCAATGACATCATGCAAGACGAGGCACCATCATCAACCACCGTGCGGAAAATATTCTGAATAAAATATTTTGTGGGGTGAGCCACTACTATCTAAAAAGCAACGTGGTAAGGAAGATGAGGTTTCAAGTCATTCGTATCAAGAATGATCATTCTTGGATTACAGGTCTCAGCAGATCCCAAAGAGGACAACAGGGCCTTTCTCTGTGAAGGGTAGCTCTGGAGGACCTCCAAACAAGACATCACACAAGGGGTTTGTGACAAATCCTCCACCACAGAGTAATTCTAGGCAACCCTTTTATTTCGATTATGCGAAGATTTCTTGAATGCCTCTTTCAGGATGGGTGTCATTGTTTCTCCCATCGTCTTCTCAATCTGGAGAGGCACAAATGGGTTTATGACTTCCTTACCCTTTTCAGTAGTTTTTGGAATTCCATAATCGTGTTCCCTAGTTGCAATGTAAGTGTCACCTTTCATCATATAGACATTCATGGCTGAGGGATTACTAGAAGATGGAAGGGATCCCTGACTTCCCCCATCCGCACTCGAAGAGGCTTCAGTGATATTTTTCCCATGTGAAAATGAGTTCGTTAACACAACAAGCTGTTGTTGGGCCAATAACTTATGGGCCTCCGCAAGCCAAGGGCATAGGTGAGTCAGATGGTATTCTGCGCAAAGGTTACATGGATACTTTGAATTTCTCTTCTTTGTGTTTCCCCTGCCATCATTGTTGGTGGGTTTCTTATCCCCCTTACACTTCTTGTTTCGTTGTTTTTTCTTTCTGTCAGGCTGTTGGTTGGCCTTTGGGTTCATCAACTACACACTATGTACGTCTGATGTTTGGGTAGGGGCAGCAGTCAAAGCAGAGGTCTGGCTGGCCATTGTTTGTTGTATCGACAATTGTTGTAATTTATTTGACAGCTAATTAGTGGGATTTTCTTGTGTTGAACCAACTATACCATCGACATCTGGTCTAGACTTGTGTCTGGCCTTGTCAAGGATGGATCATGGCGCATCTAGAAAAATATCATAGAGTAAACTAGACCAAGAGTATATCAGTTCAAGTTGTTGTGCTCTCATTATCACCTCATCCTCTAAAAACACTCCCGACGTTGCGATGTCCTTGGATAACTGAGGTACCAAAGACTTAAGGAACCACTCCAGCAGGAAAAATGGTGGGACCTATACTTTTATCAAACTCTTCTGACGTCGCCATTCTCAGATGTGATTTGAGATATGATCGGCCTTCATCTTCTCGAAGTTCGTCAATAATTCGGTGCTGGTATCATATCTCACTAGTAGTTGGAAATGGTTGAGAAAAACCATCACCAAATGACTAAAGTAAGAGTATCTTGAGCGATCGAGCTCGATGTACCATTTCATGACATCTCCAATGAGAGTGCATTGAAATAGGTGCAATTCTATGGAGTTGTCTCACAGCAAGTTCAATGAGAACCATAGGTGGAAATTGGTCACATGATAACCTAGATCTTCGCCAGGCTTACCTTCAAACTTTAGAATATTCGAGGGAAACTTAGTCGGTATGGGAGGCCAACGGGGATCATGATAGATAGGGCTGTTTAACAACCTTAACAAGCCTCGAAAATGCAATGTTGCTAGAAATGGTAGTTTGGGTTGCTGACTATGTACAAGAAGAAAGGAACCTGTACTTTGACTGGCACCAGGTTGCCACGAAAATTTAGGCAGTTCACTAGAGTTCTAGTAAATACCATGGCCTTGGCCAACGTATGGATATTGTGCTTGTTGGGACATCATCAATTGATTTCCATAATTGGATGTTGAGGGATGGGTGGGGATTGCTCCCAGCATTGTGTTCCAACGATTCTGGAAAGGGTTGCCCCCTGTCGATTCGACGGGCATAGATCTTGAGCCTTTCCCGGAGTTCCATTGACCATGGAACGGGATGCCCCTGATCAGCATCCCTGACGAGGGAACTGCCCCCTACCACGGATTCCAGAGTCCTTGTGAGGAGGAGACTCTTGTGTTTTCCCCCTATGTAGGAATAGTACCTTGCACAGGATTCTATTTTCCAAAACCAGGGTTGCCCCTAGTTGAGACAGTAGCTAACAAGAAAGCATTGTTACCAAATGCGTCAAACAAAGAGAACTACATTGAACCCACTAGCATGTTGTAGAAATAAGGTCCTAGACTACTTGCTCCGAACAAGATGTATTTCATGTTCGACTCGACGGGTTACTAGGGAACACCACTGAGCAAGGGTGATGAAGGAGGTATATGACCTCTGTTGTAATGGGTAGCATTATAGGGGGTCGAGGTGATCCCCATGGACCCTCGCAAAGGAGATTTTGAGCTCCCTTTCCCAAGACCCATGGTTTATAGGGTGGAGTAGGTGAATATAGAGTTCGCATCAAAGTCGGGCATCTCATATGAAAATAGAGGATCCATCGCACTCTGTGTAAATAGTGTAGTGATCTCTGTCATAGACGTAATCAGACTGTTTCCTGAAGTAGAGGCGGTCAAGATCATTGTGGTATAGAGTGACAAAGGTGGGTTAGGAGGCAGAATGCCCTCAGTGGTGGCAACAAGTGAAGGAGTGAGAGGACTCCCTAACGAAGTAGCATCATTTTCTTCCATAGCTACTTGCAAAACTATCTAATGCTCGTGATGCATTACCCTTGGAGGGGCAACCTTTATCAAAAGTGGTAGCAACAAGTCAATGATCGGAGGGTTAAATGGCTCGAGAGATTTTGTTCAAAGGTAAGAAATAGTCGGTTCCTTTGGATACGAGTGTTCTCCTCTCGAAGATTGCTTGGGCACAGTTTCCTGCGTCCTGATCGCTTCAAATGACCCTTGTTGGTGAAGTCTTCGTCGTAACGGTGGCGGTGGTGGCTCCAATGTAACCGATGGTAGGCCCTGAAGCCTTTGCGACTGATAGAGATCTTGATCTTCCATTGTGTGAGAAGATCATCGACACAATAAGGTTTTTACTAACGTTTGAAAATAAGCACACACTAGAAAAGTTCCTACAAGATAAAGAAAGAAAAACAATATCTAGTTGGAAGAACAGTTACGCCAGCCAACACTAGAGAAACTTACCGATGAAAGTGCCACCCGAACATGGAATCACCCTCTGGGTATAATCTTCAAAGCATGGCCCAACATCTGTCCTAGGTACCAGAGTATACCCCCGCAGTCACCTGTGTAAGTCTCTAGAATAAAAGGAAACTAAGTTTCCAGATCACGAACATCCACCACGTGGGTACAGTCGACAGTCGGGTGGACTGCAATGAGCAGGGTAACAAATCCAAAAACCTACCGAGGGTATCAGAAGCAAGTGGTCTGAAAGACAACTGAGGATCCCAAATGGATTCGGGGTCCACGAAGCTCTATAGGCAAATGAAACCAATAGTATCCCACAACAAATCCTCAATATGTGTTCCCCACTACGCTTGGTCCAGCTTTGGAGGGTTTATATCCGCTCCACATGTGACCTCGTTTTTAGCCCCTGTGTTAGAGGGGGGTCTCGGATAAATTTCACATTTACTGGACTTTTTACACTCCCTAGATCTGAATCCAACGTTTGTTTATAAGCCTTGAAGAGTTTCCTCTCCAACCTAATTCAGGGCTCTAGCCTAGAGTAGTTGATTGACCCTACAAACATAAAGTCTAGTTGATTTTAATTACCATTTATTTTTAAATGGCTTGTTTTAACTCAAGGTAATGGCAGTGAAACTAGTGATGTGTTTTGGAGGTGAAGAAGGAGAAGAAAACGAAACTAAAAGAAAAAATACTTCTAGTTGACAATAAAGATTTGCAACTAACTCTTTAACCTACTTTTCATAACTAAATTTTTCTAAGATCTTTTAAAGGAAAACCTAAAACGAAATTTCGCTCGACTATGAGCTAATTAATGTTTTAAGCAATCAGTAAATAACATAAGAAAAAAACTATTTTTCCTAACAATCAAAATAATCACCCAACTACTTAACCAAACAAGGAAATGAAAAACTTTTTCTATATTTTTCTTTATGCTTCAAACAAGAAACTTGAAATAACTTCTTTTTCTTTAAAGAAAGAGAAACAATATATTTATGGCTAATACCATGTCACCAGTATGCACCTTACCTTCTGCTCGTGATCCGGCTAAACAACACTCCACCTGCAACACATGTCGTCTCATAGGATCTTTGTTCGCTAACTTGGTAATCCACTTGTCACTTAACCCAAAACCACGGGCCTTTGAAAGTAAAATTGGACAAAGAAGAACCTCTAAAATGCGGAAAAGGGGCATATAGATTTTAGTTCCATTAATAACCAAACGTGAACCAGGTGAACCTACATTTCCATTAATAGTCTTCTCTAATACCTAGCTGACGGCATAAATTGGAATTCCTCGCAGGAATGGAATCTCTTTCTGCGACGAGCTGTAAAAGTTGCCCCATAATGCCTGAACCCTTCCCTTCTCATCGACTAGTACACCAGAAAATGTACTCCCAAAATCTGCTTCTAATTCGATTACGTCCATGTTTATGGCTCTATACCGGGGAATATCAGCTGGACCAATATTCAATGAAACTCCTGGGTTTGAGACAAATGACTTGAGCGATCTAGCTTGTAAGCTCGGACTCAACCCAACAAGATATACATCATCGCTCATATTCAAAGAAGGTTCAGGAAGAAGAGAAGTTGCACGTACAGCTGCAACCCCAGTTGGACCTAGTGTCATAGGATCATATGCTACTAATGCATAATTGTGGACAGGCTGCAGAAAAAGAACCTGCCCAGGGATTTCCATTGGGTACGCAGCAAATGCTAGCATGACATCTGCTACAGGTGTGGCCACTGTGTTCCTGTCAACCGCAACTATTCCCATGGTTCCATCATGATAGACCACCACCCCTGTTTGTGAAAGAGGGTTAATCTGCGCACCATCAAGTAATGAAGATGGTGGTACATGAACCTCAAACATCACAAGACTTGATTCAATTATTTGCTCGGCAGATGAAGATTTAATTATCGGTGCTCCACCGGGCTCAGCTTGATTTTTCATCCGTCTCCTCTTCGTCCTCCCTGGATCAAGTCTGGTCGACATTCCAGACTTTCTTTTCCACAGTCCGGTCACATCGTCTCGAGTGCGAGTGTAAAGTTCAGGCTCTGCATACCATTCAGGTCTGTCAAGAGTGACAAGAACACATGAAATTCGATGACGATTTTCCCGTGTAATAAATTCTAGCGGAACCCGTACTCCTCTATGTATGTTGGACAAAATGAATATAAAATATTCAAGTCCTGTGGTTTCTTTCCCTGCCAATGTTTTAATAAGGAGTAAGCTAACTACGCTACCTTTTGGGATTCCGATTGACGGAGAATGTCTAATCTCCAGCCACTCGGAAAACCCAAAAGGTAGCCTACCACTGTTCCCGTTTCCGTTTTCGTTCGCTCCGTGCGCCCCCTGACTCTGCGGGTCCCGGTCCCGTTCGCTCGATTCCTTTGTGGCCTTCATGGTAGTTTGGTGAGCCATTAATGCATGGCCACCCTACCTTCGAATTCGAACTCGGAGTAAGCTCCCGCGCGCTTGCTCACCACTCTGCCGACGGACTGCAACATCTGCTCAGGTTAGCAGCACCGTTTTAACCCTCCCTCCTTCCTCCGTCGGTACATGTTGC
>JASDQU010684206.1:25520-38976 GCA_032191745.1 Picea mariana | reverse complement strand
CCACATAGGAACCGAGCGAACGGGGCGAACGGGACCGGGACCCGCAGAGTCAGGACGAAAACGGAAACGGGAACAAGTGGTAGGCTACCTTTTGGGTTTTCCGAGTGGCCGGAGATTAGACGTTCTCCGTCGATCGGAATCCCAAAAGGTAGCGTAGTTAGCTTACTCCTTTTAATAATGGCATGAGGAGGAACACCCGCAGTTGACAACAAATAACCTGGTTTCGCAACATATAATAGACCAGAACAAAGCAAGAAATTCCTATCCTGTTGGTACGATAGAGCATGAATTACGCCACCACTTAGTTCCAGGAAATTGTTGGGAGTTATAGAATGTAGGTCCGGAACCTTCAAACTAACCTTTTCAAGAACACCACCCCTCACAACCTCTATATGGATCTCCTTTCCAACATTATCATCCAGCACTGTCTCCAACTTCAAGAAACGCGTCACAAAATCACCATTCACCCGGACAAGTACATTCGATATCCTCAAATGATTCTGGGCAGGACCTCCTGGCACCATGGAATGTATAACAAGAAATCCCGTCTCAGCCGGTAAAGCCTTTCTTACTAATTCTTCAACCGCGCGTGGAAACCCTAACCGAAGTGCCTCATGGAACCCGTTGTGAAAAAGGGTCATCTGGAGTGTGCCTCGAGGAATATGAGCTGCTCGCCATCCAATGTCGGACTCGTCCTTGCACCTCTGTAAAATCTTCAAAGCCCTTGCCACTCGATCCAGTGGAAGAAAAAATGCAACAGAACCTTCGGTTCTGCCAGCATTTAATCCAACTGCTTGTCCGTCACAATCAATTACTGTTGACCCACTTCAGCCTCCTTTTGTCACTAAAGCTGCCTGCATATAAAAAATATTGAAGTCATTGCACCCATCCGTGCTATAAAGAAGAGCATGTCGATCCAATTGGGCTAGGGTTCCTGTCATAACAGAAAACATTTCATCACTGTCATTACCCACCACCCGGATCTCCAATCCAACAGCTGCAGCTTCTGGTGCAAGAGGGATTTCCTCAGGTTCCATAAACTTAAGTGCAGCGGGATCAAAACGGAAAAATCCAAAATCGTGAACAGGGTCACGATAAAGAGGATAAACAGCAATATTCTGATGATTCTGGAACGTAGCGTCAGCAACAACAGGTCCAGACTGGACGACATGCCTGTTGGTGAGAATGATCCCGCGTTGTTTATGGACGATGAAACCGGTAGCATTACTGACGTCGGCTCTCTCCGTATCAAAATCACGAGTGGCAGTGACTCTTCGCACCACCACGGCCTTGAAAACCTTGCTTAATGACTTACGCCATTTCTCTGGGGTTGCAACGCTCTGCCTATGTGCCTCGTCAATTTCCATGGTTAAGAGGTTTACTCAGGCTCTACAACATGTCTTTGCGAATTTGATCGTGAGACCCCGGCAGATTTTCCGTTATATAAGCAAAATATTGAGATCTTTATTATGGAAGATTCCAAATATTCATGTTTTTATTATTTTCCGTTATATAAAAAAAAAATCTGAATTTTTTTATTGCTAAAATATAGGAGAAAAGAACTAATAAAAATAAAATTTTTTTTATATAAAAGTAGAATATATTAAGGATTTTTTTTTTATTGTTAAGATATAGGGGAAAATGTTTAATAAAAGAGAAAAACTTATAAAAACAATAAAAAAATAAAAATAAGAACATATTAAGAAATTTTTTTTATTGCTAAAATAAAATATAAAAAAAAATATTAATAGAAGAAAAAACCTTATAAAAACTATAAAACAATAAAAAGTAAATTATATTAAAGAGATTTTCCAATCAATAAAAACAAAGAAAAGTAAAACATATTAAGAATTTTTTCTTTATCATAATTTTTACTTCAAATTTGACAAGTAATTTTATATTTTAATTTTCATTTGTATGGAAAATAATTTTAAGCCCTTCTATGAAGGGTTGGAGGGCTCTTGAAGGGCAATGAAGACCTCAAATTTGCTCCCTAATTGTGACTCTCAATCCATTAATGGAAATTAAATTATATATTGTTGGATTAAGGTAAAAAAATGTCAAAACTTAGAAAATTTAGACAACCTCCCCACATAATTTTGTTCATATTTATCATATGAGTATTTATTTCATTCTAATGAAAATCTATACATTCTTAATCAAAATATTGATATTAGCAAGATATTAAATTAAATATTAATACATTTATATATGAGATATTTAGAATAAATTTATCTATGGTTTTTATATTGATTATGGTTGACTAAGGTTTGTTATAATTAATTATAGTTAACCATTAATAATATTATTTAAGTAAAGGTGATTATAGTTAATTATGGGTTATCTTAGTTGATTACTATGTTTTTTATATTGGTTATGGTAGATTAAAGTTTGTTATAATTAATTATAGTTAACTATTCACGATATTATTTAAGTAATGGTGATTATAGTTAACCATGAGTGATCTTGGTTGATTATGGTTAAATATAATTTATTATAACTGATCATGGTTTACTATATTTAATTATGGCTAGTATATTCAATTAAATATGATTTATGATGGCTAACTATGATTTATGGTTCATGAGGGTACACTATGGTTTATTTATTTACAATTAAAGATTTCTACATTTTAAGGCGTAGGCTTTGGGATTTTTGAACGAATCCAAAATATCTATTTTTTGTTGTTTAAATAACATTTCTAAATGCATAAATGGATTCAGCTTGTGAAAAACCCCTCGGGCACTCGGATTATACAAACTTAGCCACTCAAATCTACAGATCCAATAATTCATCACCGGATTTAGGGCAAAAATCAAACGGAAAAAGTTACCGGAAAAGAACCAAAAAGTAGAACGTTTAGACAAGTGCAAATTTTACTATAATTGACTTAGAATTGACATTTGTTGAGTAAAGATATATGTGGCTAACAATGGTTGATCATGGGTAATAACTATGGTTTCAATTATATGTTATTATAATTTATTGTGGTTGACTATGTTTGACTTCAGTTCACTTTGGTTGAGTATGGTTGTCCTTAATTTATAGCTATAATTAATCATAGTCGACTATGATGACCATGGTTTATTATAATTAATCATAGTTGACTATATTTTATTTTAGGTGACTATGGTTGACCATATTGACTATCATTCTCTATGGACAACCACATTAACTATCATTCGTTATGGATGACCATGGTAGATTATGGACAACTATGATTGACTCTACATGAGCATGTTGACTATGGTTGAGTAGGGTTGGCTATAGTTGAATATGGTTGACTTTTATTGACCATGGTTAACCATAATTGACTAGGATTGTTTGGTTGATAATGGTTGATTGTGGTTTGACCTTGTTGACTATGCCTAATCATGGCTTATGATGTTTGAATATGATTGACTCTAGTTTACTATGGTTGGTTATGATTGACTATTGTTGTTTGACCATGGGTGACCATGATTAAGTATTAGTGCAAGTTAATGCTTCCCTCTCATGACACATTAGTTGTAAAGGAAATTGAGAAAAATAATAATCTATTAACTACGAGGAAGTATTTGAGATACATGCACAACTTATTAGATTATGGTGTAACATGATGAAATGTATTAAATTTAATTACTTGAACTAGAATATATATGTTGGCACCCAAGGTTTTGGGTAAGTTGTGTGTGTGCATATATCAGCTTGTGCACATATCAGAAGTTGTGCGATAGAAGAAAGAAGGCACGTGCCAAACAAGTTTTGTATTGTGCGCAAAAGATTGGAAAGATACTACATGCAAGTTGAATCAAAAGAAGATCTTCGGGAATATTCATGAGTAATGAACAAAGCCAACACGTGAGATTGTGGGGAAGATGATGGTTGAGATGGAAAGTTAGTTAGGATTGCTATTCCCAGAGGAGGTTATGTGGGATGCATGCAGATAGAAGAACTGTGTGGAATTGGTGATCACTTGAGAGAGTGGAGAAAAGATCAAAAGAGGGCAGTCCAAGATGAATCTTGATTTCTGCGACCATTTGATGTTTAAAATTTGGAATTTGAATGATGAATCTCGATTTTCGTGAACGTTTGATTTTGAATCACCTATTGGTTATGTTTAAAATTCCGCTAAAAGTTTGATTTTTAATCACCTATTTTATTGGCTATGTTTAAAATTCAGCTAAAACAATTTTAGAAGAATTCTCAAAGCTTTCACTATCCTCAATCCATTAATGGAAGTTATATATTGTCAAGGATCAAATTTGAAGGGAAGGGTTATATTTCAAACTGAAGGGATAACTTTATTGTAACCTTTCTAAATTGACAGGTTAAAACAAATTATTCTTTTCATATGAAAATGAAAAAAAAAATCACCCATAAATTGATTATTTTATAATCCATTCATTATAAACCCTTTTTATCATTGGAATATACAAATATGAGATTTTTAGATATGCAACTTGACTCAAAAAAATACACATGCAACTTGTCCTCAACAACCAAGAAACGCGAGAGGTTATTTGAATCTAAATCTTTAACACCAGAGTGAAAGATAGTTGATTCGACTCCTATGACAATGTAATTTTTGAGAATAACAAGTGAAGGTGGGGAGGGAGCTAGGGTTTGGAGCAACTGCGAGCTAGGGTTTGACAGTCGCAGAAATAAAGAGCACAACATGGTTACCAAAGGGGGTGGTAATGGAACCCCCTTATAAAAGCAGGTAATGGTGGACAGGGGGAAAGACCCACGAGGCGTAGGTTTCAAGGAACCAGTGACAAGCACATCGGGATCAGGACCAGAAAAGAACCTGGAAAGAAACCAGGAAAAAAGGGATTGCATGGGGGAAGAAGCCAGAGAAAGCTAGAATGAAGCACAAGAACTAGCGAACCCCAATGGGGTATACGGGCGCAACCTTTGTAAACCTAAAACAACACTGATACCTAGGGTGAAACTGGAAGATCCACAAACGCAACTCTTCCAGGACCAAATGAAAGATGCATGCACTAATTTGCAAGTTCATGGGTTTGTGGCCCACAGAAAGAACATTGCGCAACTGGATAAAATATCAATGGATGCCAAGCGGGGAAGTCGAACTCCACCTGGGTTCGAAAGGATTCTTCACAGCAGTATTCATGAACTTGGAGGGAAAGGATAAAGTCTTTGAGGGGGGGGCATACTTCAACGCCTCAATAAGACTATACATGCGGTCATGGAAGGAAAATTTCTCCCCAGAGAAAGAAAGCTTCAAGAATGTACCCATTTAGCTGGGGATTTACTCTCTGCTGCTAGACTACTAGCTACCCTCCACCTTCGAAGCAATCGAGAACAAATTTGGAAAATATGTGAAGACATCAAAAGCAACCCTAAAAGGAAGATATATCTCCTATGCAAGGATTTGCATAGAGATGGATGTTTCGGGGGCACTCCCAGAATCCATAAGCCTGGAATTCAGGGATGAGGAATGGATACAAAGCATCAACTACAAGCTGCAAATCCCATTCAGATGTAGAATATTCCATGAACATGGACACCTAATCAGAGAATGTCCTCTCAATAAAAACAAGAAGCCAAAAACACTGAAATATAGCAGGATGAGGATGGGTTTATCAAGTCGAACCATAGAAACAGAGAAAACAAGAAACCAATTAAATCCCCAATAGGAAGCAATCTAGAATCCAGGAGTAGAACGAAAGGGCAGGACAAAACCAACAAAGGGGAAGAAGGAGGAAAGAAAAAGGCAAAGGCTAAAGAAGCTAATGAACAAGCAACAAATGAGAACACAAATAATCCATGCAATAACATGGAACAGGGGGATAGCACAACTCATATGGATGGAGAAACTAGAGATGCCAACACCCCCATGCAGGACGAAGACAGAGACACGGAAATGACACCAAGAGTGGTAGGTACGGAAGATCCTGATCTGAGAGATATTGTGGAAAGGGAAGGAATAGATATCTCGAACATACTGGAGCAATGGAAAAGGCAGGGCATAGATAATGTATCGGTGGAGCAACTAGATTATATCAAATACCTATTCCTCCTAAGGGAGGAAGAAAAATCCAGAGGGATCAAGTGCACGCATGGGGAGATAGGACAGCTAGGAATCAAAGTAGGCGAGGGAAAACCACAACTCTCACCCAAGCAGATGAGAATGAAGAAAGGAAGGAAATCAAACAACGTAGCCCTATAGGAACTAGGATCTCTGCTGATAAACTCAGGTAAGATCAAAAAGATTTTCCTAACTCCCCCCCACATGTTTAAATGATGATTATAACATGAAATATTAGAGGCCTAAACAACCCATGAAAGAAAAGAATCCTTAAAAATAGACTGAGGAAGGAACAACCAGACCTATGTTTCATCCAAGAGACAAAATGCACTGTAGACATAATGGAAACAATCAGCAAAAAACAATGGAGTAAGTACAAGATGTTGGTTGTCGAAGGACAACAGATGGCAGATTGTATTCTCACTTTGTGGAACCCACAAGTGATGTATCTACTAGCAGTCGAAGCCACCAGACACACACTTTTGGTTAGCTTGCAAATCATAGGTAACACATAGGTGATTCTATGCACCAATGTGTATGGTCCCCAGATATTGGAAGAAAAGAGAAGAATTCTCCTACACCTAGAAAACCTAAAAGTCTGTTCCTGCAACCTCCACTGGATCCTAGCAGGGGACTTCAACTTCATCACAACACTTGCGGAGAAAAAAGGAAGCACCAAGAGATTGGATAGATATGTAGAAGACTTTTCAACTTTCATCAACACAATGGAGATGTTGGACATAAAACTAGTAATGGCCAGGTCACATGGAACAACAAACAGATAAACCAACATCAGATAGTGAAAATAGAGAGATTCTTGGTGTCGAATTCCATCATTCTACAGGGTTTAAATTTAGATTGCAACATCCTACCCTGGGGGGGTTCAGACCACTGGCCAGTCCAATTGGAAGCAAACTTCCAAACCACACCGAAGAATAGACCTTTCAAATTTGAGAAATTTTGGATCGAACATCCCACCTTCATGGAGAACATCAACCAATGGTAGCGGGAGAAAAAACTGGAGAAAGGGAGAAGAATGTTCAAACTTTATAAGAAACTCAATTACATCAAACATAAAATCAAGGAGTGGAACAAGGAAATCTTTGGAAACATAAACCAAGAAAAAAAAATATTGAAGATAGAATGAGGAAACTCCAAGAAATATGTATAAACGAGGGATATACAGAGGATCGGAAGAAGGAAGAGATGCAAATGACCCAAGAATGAAAAGAAAAATTCCAGCATGAAGAGACTCTATGGTGCCAAAAGTCCAGAATCAGGTGGCTAAAGGAAGGAGAGCATAATACCATGTTTTTTCATAGAACAACCATTGCTAGAAGAAACCACAACAAAATCCTAAAAATTTGGGATCGAGATGGGATCGAGAGAGAGTCCCACAAGGAGATAGAAAATATATTGGTAAATCACTTCCATGGGATAGCCCAGGAACCCAACCAAGACCGAACAGAGGCTATACAAAGGATAACTCAACACATCCCCAGTCTAGTTACTGAGGAAAAAATATCAAACTAAACAAACCCATCGCTAAAGAGGAAATTGACCAAGTGGTCCAGGAGATGCCCAACGGAAAGGCCCCAAATCCAGATGGCTTCACAGTGGAATTCTTCAAAGCTTGCTAGGAAGTGGTCAAACATGACATTTATGGGGTGTTGGAAGACTCCAAATGTTCGGCCTCCATTCTGAAAGCGCTAAATGTCACAATGATTACTCTAATCCCCAAAGAAAATAAAGCAAGGACCCGAGACCACTACTTACCCATAGTTTTATGCAATGTGGTTTATAAGATAATCTCCAAAGTCATATCCAATTGACTGAAACCTCTCGTACCCACACCGATTTCACAGGATCAGGTGGGTTTTGTAGAAGGGCGACAAATATTGGACAACATCATCCATGCCCATGAGCTGATACACACACTGAAAATCCAGAGGAGAGGGGGGATGATAATCCAACTTGACCTAGCAAAGGATTATGACCATATAGCTAGCACTATATGGTCAAGACTCTAGAAGCTTTTGGATTCGCGCAACACTGGATCATCTTGATTGTCAGCCTAGTATCAATGACAAGTTACTCGATTTTAATCAATGGATCCCCAGCCAAACCCTTCTGGCCTTGAAGAGACATTAGGAAAGGAGACCCACTATCACCTTTCCTGTTCATTCTGATGATGGAAGGACTCAGTAGAAGCATAAAAAGTGCAACTACAACAGGAGAAATAATAGGCATCAAACCTTTCGAAAACTTCCCTACCTCCACGCACCAATTGTTTTTTGATGACACCTTACTCCATGGTACATCCATGGTTAAGGAAGAAAATTCCTATAAAAGAATCTTAGAAGAGTTTGCGGAAGCCTCGGGAGCGGAGATCAATCACTCCAAATCCTTGATCTATTTCTTGAATACCAACCTAGCAATTCAAAGAAACCTGGCAAACATTCTAGGGTTGAACGCGAAACGCTCTCAACAAAATACTTGGGAATCCCCCTAATGGACAGAGCATCCAAGATGGAAACATGGGAAGGAGTGATCAAAAAACTACAGGAGAGGGTGAAAAATTGGACTTACAGATCCCTCAACCTAGCAGAGAGACTTATCCTGACCAAAGCAGTTATGCAAGCAATTTCGACCTATATGATGTCAGTGTTTCCCGCTCCCAAAGGAATACTACAAAAAATAAGAGCTATCCAAAGGGACTTCCTATGGAGAGGACCGGAAAGTAAGAAAAAATGGGCCTTGGTGTCTTGGGAGATGGTTTGCAAACCAAAATGCAAAGGAGGCCTGGGGTTACAATTCCCACAAGTAACCAACGAAGCCTACGGGGAGAAACTCTGGTGGAGATGGGTCAAAGAAAAATCATCATCGTGGGAAACCCTATGGAAGGCTGAGTATTCCTCAGACATCAACGACCAGGATTGAATTCATTTTATGGTCATAAGGGAAGGATCAACCATATGGAATCTAGCCTGGTGCAACAAAACTTGGATCTAGTAACGCAGCTTCTAGGAAGTGAGGAATGGTAAAAAAGTCAGATTCTGGGAGGACGCGTGGCAACAGGAACCCAGAATGGAAAATCCAGATAGGAAGGAACTCCAACAGGAAATGACTGCGCAAGGCAAAATAAAAATCCACCACTGCTGGAAATAAGAAAATGACCGCGATAGATGGAGGATCTAGGACAAACTCAATCCACAAAACAGAGATCAGATCGCAACAATAATGAAAGAGGTGGAGGAGGAATTGGGGAAAAGGAAAATTGTAGTCTCAGAAGAAGAGGACCAACTAAGATGGGGTAGGAAAAATAGCAAGTAATTCAACTTAAAAGAAGATTGGAATTACATCGCGGACCAGGACCAAGAATATTCGATGCAACAGTGGGGAAAGATTTTGGGCAGCCCCCAGTGGCCAAAAATCAAAATGTTCAAATGGATAGTACTTCACAATTGAATTCTAACCTAGGAAAACCTAAGAAAAAGGGGTTTCATAGGCCCATCATGATGCCACCTCTATCAAGCAAAGGAAGAAATAATGAATCACCTCCTCGATGAATGTAATTACACAACAGAGATCTGGGATTGGGAGGCATGCATCTTTCACCAGTCCAATAGGACCCGAGGTAACACCAACGCAGCCATCAATAGCTAGAATGAGAGTTACAACGAAAATGAAATGGTGAACCTATTTTAGAATCTCATGTCAAGGATGATCATATGGGAAATATGGAAATAAAGGAGCTGGCGTATCTTCAGGAATGAAATCCTTCCAGAAGGAAAACTCAAGGAATCAATAATCTCACAAATATGAGAAATGGTGCAGAGCCACAACTGCCAGACTGGAAAAGTGCAACTCATAGGCCAGGACTCTCGCATCTTGGAATATTTTAACCTAAAGGACAGGTGCAACAACACACAAGTAGGGCGGCCACCACAACTCCAAATAGGAGAGCGCAACTGGACACCACCTTCGGCAGGGTTCCTCAAGTTCAATTTTGACGGGGTGGAAAAAGGAAACCCAGAAATGATAGGGATAGGAGGGGTGATCGGAGATAGCGGTGGTAACATAATCCATTTGTACGCTGGGAGTATGGGAAACTCAACCAACAAAGCAATGGAATTTGAATCCCTGGAGCTCGGTCTCGAAATTCTAAGTTTCCAAATGATGACCAACACTATCATGGAAGGTGACTCTACCCTGGTCATCAACATGATGAAGAGACTCCAAAATGGCACCAGAGTGGGAAAGTTTCAGAGACACTGATTCTTGGCACACTCCCTACAAAATATTTAGGAGCATCTGCAAATAATGAACACAGTGGAGTTGCGTTGGGTACCCAGGTCAACGAATGGCCTGGCAGATAGAATCGCCAATGAGGGGGTCAACAAGGAAGGACCAGAACAAAACACTACATTGATCAACATCATGGAAGGACAATTCAGAATAGACTACATCCAACTAGCAACAAAAGATTGTGAAAACATCTTACGCAAGGAAGGTCACATTGAGGAGGGCAGGTACGAAGGACCCAGGCAGGATATGACTGCCCAATACTTGACCACAAATTACAATGCATGATCAAATTATACAACAAGCGAGGGTATAGCAATAAGGTCATGTCAATAGTAATATTGGTGGGGAAAGACTGTGGGAAAGTAGTGATGGAAAACAATAGGAAACGAATGACGTAAGGCAAGAGGGACTGATATGGACCAGTATCGATCCACAACGCCAAATACCAGGTACAAGGAGTTTTACAGTAGGATATCAAGCGATCAGGGGCAAGGGCCCGTACAGGGATAATGACCAAGTCATCAGGATCATACGTAAAATGACGGGGATTAAGGACAGAAAGTTTCACCTCTACGAGCAGACCATGATTGGAAGCCCGCAGCAGGGAAAATTTAATAAGACAAGAAACAACAGTAATAGATGTAAAGATAAGAGCACAATTGTAGGGGCTACCAAAGACAAAAGGGTTGGGAAAGAAGGAACCCCTGTGTAGACGGGAACAAGTTGAGAATCCAACAAAGGGGTTGCCATATGCCAGGCGGGATGGTGTGGATGAAGCGAATGCACAACAAAAGAAACTCCCTAGGGAAGGGAACTCTAAACAATCATTGGCGGGTTTCAAGGATGGAGCGGGTGGAAAAAGACGCAGAGGGCACCTTTCATACTCTGGTTGCATCGAAAGGAAAGGCGACCATTACTCGGTGGGAAAAGGAAATCAAAGAAAAATGCAAGGGAAAAACATGGGATGCTCTGACTCAGGAATCAGACTGGGTAACTAACCCGGGAGCCATGCAGCCCAAGGAAACCCTCTACCACAAAATGATGGAGATGGTGTGGCAAACAAAGATGATGATTGACAAAGTGAGCTAAAAAAGGGAGGATGCTAGACTGGAGGACAACAAGAAACACACAAAGCTGCCGAACAAAATCTTGATTCACCTCAGCGGTTTGGAAAGCATTACCAAACTGCTAACTGAGGTTGACAAGGACCAGAAAGCCAAGATGGAGGGGTTGGCCACTTAATTTCACGTCTACTTGCGTTACGTCCATCACATGGACATCATGACAGGTGACGGGAATGGAGCGCCAACAGATATTAGAAAGACTCGCATGGTCTCCCAAAAGGAGGAGAACAAGGGCTAGGTGCATGAAGAAAAGAAACATATCATTATCCTAGACTAGTGTTGGGTTAGTCTATTGTCAAGTAAGTCGAGTCAGTCTTGTCTCAGTCGCAGCTTCTGTTATTTTCTTTTTTTCATGTCTGCTATTCTTATCCTTTAAAAAACTGGATAGGGTAGGATTGGGTTGGTTTCCCATGGTGGTAGTCCAGTCATACCCATTGTTTATTTTAGAAAGCACAACTTGGGAACCTCTAGTATGGTTTCCTTTTTGGCAAACCAAGGAGTCCCCCTTTTTTGTATCATAACCTTCTTTTAGTAATAAAGGCTCTTAAACTATTTCCTTCAAACAAAATCATTTAATAATACACTTACTATACAGAAAAACCCTCGTCGATTGATACTAGAGAAGAAACCAAGGGCCATCACTAGATCTCCGGAGAAGAAACATGAGACACTTGTTGTGTAGAAGAAATGCTTTGAGAAGAAACTTGCGGCTCTTGATGTGCAGAAGAAGAAACATTTCTAAACTTGATTAATAAGATGAACATTTGGTAGTAGGTACAATGAAGACTTGTTGTGCAGAGGATGCTACTTGCACAAGATGACAAGAAGATACCAATAGTTATGAGCAAGTTGAGAAAATAGCAAGAAGTTTTGTTCATAAATCTAGATAGCAAGAAAATTCACAATTTGATCCTAGAATATAAATGCATGCATGAGCTCCATAAAAATAGGATCCTATTGTATAAAAAATATAACAATTCTTTTTTTGCACTGACTTGGCACACTAAAAAATGTTAACATTCTTTTTTTTTATTGCTAAAATATAGGGGAAAATAACTAATAAAAGATAAAAAAAAAACTTATATAAACAATAAGATAATAAAAAGTAGAACATATTAAGGTTTTTTTTTTATTGCTTAGATATAGGGGAAAAGGTTTAATAAAAGAAAGAAACTTATAAAAACAATAAAAGAATAAAAGAATAAAAAATAGAACATATTACGGAAAAAAAATTATTGTTAAAATATAAGGGGAAAGTACTAATAGAAGAAAAAAACTTATAAAAACTATAAAATAATAAAAAGTAAAACATATTAAAGAAAATTTCCAATCAATAAAAACAATGAAACGTAGAACATATCAATAATTTTTTCTTTACCCTTCATTTGAAAAAATATGAAATAATTTTTATTTCAAATTTGACAAGTGATTTTTTATTTTAATTTTCATTTACATGGGAAATAATTTTAAGCCCTTCTATGAAGGTCTAGAGGGCTCTTGAAGGGCAATGAAGACCTCAATTTTGATCCCTAATTGTGACCCTCAATCCATTAATGGAAATTAAATTATATATTGTTCCATTAAAATAAAAAAAATGTCAAAACCTAGAAAGTTTAGACAACTTCCCCACATAATCTTGTTCATATTTATCATATGAGTATTTATTACATTCTAATGAAAATCTATATATTCTTAATCAAAATATTGATATTAGCAAGATATTAAATTAAATATTAATAGATTTATATATGAGATATTTATAATAAATTTCTCTATGGTTTTTAAGTTGATTATGGTTGATTAAAGTTTGTTATAATTAATTATAGTTAATCATTAATAACATTATTTAAGTAAAGGTGATTATAGTTAATTATGGGTGATCTTGGTTGATTATGGTTACAATTAATCAATAAAATTTATATTTACAATAAATTTCATTATGTTTTTTATATTGGTTATGGTAGATTAAAGTTTGTTATAATTAATTATA
>JASDQU010684206.1:0-18579 GCA_032191745.1 Picea mariana | reverse complement strand
TTTTTATTTCAAATTTGACAAGTGATTTTTTATTTTAATTTTCATTTACATGGGAAATAATTTTAAGCCCTTCTATGAAGGTCTAGAGGGCTCTTGAAGGGCAATGAAGACCTCAATTTTGATCCCTAATTGTGACCCTCAATCCATTAATGGAAATTAAATTATATATTGTTCCATTAAAATAAAAAAAATGTCAAAACCTAGAAAGTTTAGACAACTTCCCCACATAATCTTGTTCATATTTATCATATGAGTATTTATTACATTCTAATGAAAATCTATATATTCTTAATCAAAATATTGATATTAGCAAGATATTAAATTAAATATTAATAGATTTATATATGAGATATTTATAATAAATTTCTCTATGGTTTTTAAGTTGATTATGGTTGATTAAAGTTTGTTATAATTAATTATAGTTAATCATTAATAACATTATTTAAGTAAAGGTGATTATAGTTAATTATGGGTGATCTTGGTTGATTATGGTTACAATTAATCAATAAAATTTATATTTACAATAAATTTCATTATGTTTTTTATATTGGTTATGGTAGATTAAAGTTTGTTATAATTAATTATAATTAACTATTCATGACATTATTTAAGTAACGTGATTATAGTTAACCATAGGTGATCTTGGTTGATCATGGTTGAAAATAATTTATTATAATTGATAATGGTTTACTATATCGAATTATGGCTAGTATATTCAATTAAATATGATTTATGATGGCTAACTATGATTTATGGTTCAAGAGGGTAGACTATGGTTTATTCATTTACAAATAAAGTTTTCTACATTTTACGGAGTAGGCTAAATGTTCTACCTTTTGGGTTTTTGGTCGTAATCCAAAATTTTTATTTTTTGTTGTTTAAATTGCATTTTTAAATGCATAAATGGATTCAGCTTGCTGAAAAATTCTTGGGGAACTCGGATTATACAAACTTAGCCACTCAAATATGTAGATCCAACCATTCATCACCAGATTTCGGGCAAAATCAAATGGAAAAAGTTACAGGAAAACAACCATAAAGTATAACGTCTAGACTACTGCACATTTTACTATAATTAACTTAGAATTGACATTTGTTGAGTAAATATATATGTGGCTAACCATGGTTGATCGTGGGTAATAAATATGGTTTCAACTATAGCTTATTATAATTTATTGTGGTTGACTATGTTTGACTTTAGTTCACTTTGGTTGAGTATGGTTGTCCTTAATTTCTAGCTATAATTAATCATAGTCGACTATGATGACCATGGTTTATTATAATTAATCACAGTTGATTACATTTTATTATAGGTGACTATGGTTGACCATATTGAGTATCATTCTCTATGGACAACCACATTAACTATCATTTGTTATGGATGACCATGGTAGATTATTGTCAACTATGATTGACTCTAGATGAGCATGTTGACTATGGTTGAGTAGGGTTGGCTATAGTTGAATATGGTTGACTTTTATTGACCATGGTTAACCATAGTTGACTAGGATTGCTTGGTTGATAATGGTTGATTGTGGTTTGACCTTGTTGACTATGGATAATCATGGCTTATGATGGTTGAATCTAATTGACTCTAGTTTTCTATGGTTGGTTATGATTGACTATTGTTGTTTGACCATGATTAAGTGTTAGTGCAAGTTAATGCTTCCCTTTCATGACACATTAGTTGTAAAGGAAATTTAGAAAAATAATAATCTATTAACTACTAGGAAGTATTTGAGGTACATGCACAACTTATTAGATTATGGTGTAACATGATGAAATGTACTAAATTTAATTAGCTTGAATTAGAATATATATGTTGGCACCCAAGGTTTTGGGTAAGTTGTGTGTGTGCATATATCATCTTGTGCACATATTAGTAGTTGCGCGATGGAAGAAAGAAGGCACGTGCCAATCAAGTTTTGTATTGTGCACAAAAGATTGGAAAGATACTACGTGCAAGTTCAATCAAAAGAAGAACTTCGGGAATATTAATGAGTAATGAACAAAGACAACACGAGAGATCATGGGGCAGATGATGGTTGATATGGAAAGTTAGTTAGCATTGCTATGCCCCAAGGAGGTTATGCGAGATGCATGAAGATAGAAGAACTGTGTGGAACTGGTGATGACTCGAGAGAGTGGAGAAAAGAAGAAAAGAGGGCTATCCAATTTTGGAAAAAGAGAGAGTATGTCTGAGTTTTGTAATAGTCTGGTCTGAGTTTTGTATGGAACTAGCCTAAGTTTTGTATCAATCCTCTGTAAGCTTGGGAAGAAGTCATGTTTAGAGTCTGTATCATAGTCAGTTAATAGGAAAGAGCATGAGCAGAGAGTGCATGGTTCATTGTAGTCTAGTTTTCTGTAGAATGAACCACAACACCTAGGGAACAATTTCTCATGCAATTTGAAGCTAGTTTGGTATGCATTCCAAGGAATAATGGAGATCATCTGAAGCTGCATTTCTCTCTTTTAATGAATATACACGTTTTAATTTAAATGCATGGTTGTGTTAATGATTTATGTAGTTACTTCGTTAATGGATTTTGATTAAATGAATGAATGATAACCCAAATGGATTCATTTTCTACTTTATCCCTTCATATCCAACACAAGACAAAATTGTCTTTATGATTCTCACGGTGTCTCAAGTGAGACCTTCTTCAGCCTTCGATTAAATATTGATATGTCAATTCCTTAGGGTTTTGTTGGTCAACTCTGGTTTTGCATTGCATGATGAAGGGGGAGAATGAGGTGGAACCCATCTCAGGAGGAAAAACAATACTAGTTATATGCGAAGGAAGATGAGTTTGGACAATGAGAACCCATGGGTTTAATAACCAACATTGAACGTTTGAAAGAGAGGTACATCTACATTGATTTGCATGAACTTTTCTTTGTTGAGTTTCCATGGTTGTTGTATGAATAGATGGAGGGGAAAACCTCCATTAATACTACTCTAAGACTCCTAGAACCAGTGGTCTAGGAACATACTATAGTTGATAGACGGAAAGCGTTGGATAATAAGTGGGATCGAGCAATCAAATTTTAGTTTTCTCGAGTAAAGGAGGGATATATTACCGAGTTCACCATCTAATACAATGTTTCTTTTAGCGAGGTTGAAATAATGTTTGTTGAAGGTCCTCAAAAGAGATTGTTGGATGAAATTTTGTTGGGGATCAAGATGTTGTTCGTAAAAAAAGGATTGATGCACATGGAGATTGATAGGATGTCCAAGTAGACTGCATCACACTTGGGTGGGGTGAAGAGAAGGGGGAAGGAGAGATAAAATGTGGATCTAGTCAAGAGGATCCAAAATATGTTCAAAGAGAGGATCCAAAAGATGTTGAAATGAGGTGACAAGAAAATGGAACTAGAAGAAAAAAGGAGAGAAAGAGTCGAGATACGCAAGAAGAGTTGAGCTAAGGAGGAAATAATAATAGAGGAGTGGAAAGAATATAGCAAGGGGTGAGAGACGAGGGGTCATAACTAGAATGAAGAGGAAGGAGACCGCACTAGGAGGATGAAGAGGATCACATAAGAAGCATCAAATATCATGAAGTTAGATACAACCTTCAAAGATAGAGCTTCGACGTGGTATATGAATCATAAGGTGACTACATCGGTGGGATAGATGAGTTCCCTGACAGAAATTAAGAGAGATATAATTAAGGAGTTTAAGAAGCCTAAGTCAGAATCATAGTGTATTAGTGAAATCAAAGAGATCAAGCAACGAACTAGAGAGACCATATGGGATTATCACCAATGGTTCAAATTATTGTTAGATAGGATGATATTCGAAATCCAAGATGTTCAAGACATGGAACGGTTCAGTGTAGGACTACTCCCGCATATCAAAGTTTCTCTCACCTAGAAGAAAGTGACTACACTAGGAGGTGGTGAGACCTTGGTAGGGCTGGCACATGTACATTCCCAACTTGCAAAGCTTACAATGCAATTGCAAGATATGGTGAAGACAATAGTGGTACTCAAGCACATATGGTGTACTACATGTAGGTCGGAAGGTCACCGCAAGGATCATTGTCCTACACTGGGAAATTACTTGGCGATGAGAGAAATGAATCCATTTTTGAATGGGCCTCAGACCAAGTGGTGCAAGATTTGTAAACAATGGGGACATATCTCTCCTTGCTTCCCAACACTTCAAAAATACCAAAAGACTATGCATACTCTATTTTGTGAGTTATGCAAATCCATGGGGCATGATGTGAACAACTTTTAGTCACTTCAGTTGATGTAGGACCACACTCATAGTGTTTTCTAGGTTTAAGAAGATCATAAAGGTGTTGACCATGGAGTTGTAGAAAGAGGGGGATACCAACGACATATGAGAGGTGGATATGGATAAGGTAGAGGACGAGGATATGACGGAGCTTGAGGAAGACCACCCACTTGTTTTAATGATGGAAAGGTGGGCGACGTTTAGAGATTTTGTAGAAAATTGTGTGCTCTTTGTGGGTACTACTACAATACAAAGCATTCAACCAAAGATTTCCTTGACTTTTTGAAGAAGTGGGAAGAAAAAAAGGCACACAACAACATGGTAACTACATAGACGCTTGGGAATAAAATGAAGGATGAGGAAGATGTTGTGTGGGTGGAAACCCGAGGAGGAGTTAAATTGAGAATGGACTTAGAGCATGGACAAAGCACAGGCTATAAAGTAAAATGGAAGATCAGAAAATTGTCACAAGCCCCTCCTAAGTTTGATGTTGTGCAACAAAAGTAGTTTCTATGCGATGCACAGAGAGATATAAAGGAGGAGAGGTCACAAGAAGAATTTCAATGGAAAATGAAAAGGTATCTAGAGGAAGCGTGGATGCATGAGGAAGTACAACGTGTGACACAACAATTGTTAAAGGAGGACCGATCCCATGAAGAGTTGTGGCACGCCACACAGAAGTCTTTGGAGGAAGCTCATGAGTGAGAAGACATACAACATGCCACACATAGGTCACTGGAAGAATCCCATGGGAAAGAATATGTGGGATGGGTTGAACAAAAAGAAATAGAGGTACACATGCACAGAGAGATACAATCCAAAACGCGTGAAGAAAAACTATGTGGCATTGGTCATGAAGAGCAAGTAGACGATCAAGTAAGTAAATTCTTGCAATGTTGTTTGAATTTTTTAAGTGATATTGATTTTGTAAGGAAGTTGACTCACATGTTAACAAGATGCACCGAGGAAGAAGGAACAATTATAGCTATATCTACCCCAAGTTCCATCAACAAGTTAAAAAGGAAAGAGAAAAGGCATGGCATGATAGACATATCAAACAAAAAAAGTTTCAAGTGGGGGACTTAGCATTACTATACGACAGTAAGTTCATGCAGTATCCAAGGAAGTTTTGAATGCACTAGTTAGGACCATATGTGATTAAGCATGTGATGGAGGAAGGTGTTGTGCGGTTGGAAATGTTGAATGGAGAATTCCTGAGAGGAATAATGAATGGAAGTCGGTTGAAACTTTATAGCGACAACGGACCTACCGTGCACTAATCTAACCTATGTGAGAATATTTATATTATAGTAGTGTATTATAGTAGAAAAAAGAAGAAAAAAAGAGTGTTGCGCAGATAAAAGAAACAATGCAAAGACAGTTAGGTATGCACACAAGAAATTCGTGAAATAGGATTGTCACAACCATTAAAGGCATTAAAAGGTACGAAATGATGGTTAAAGGGCGTTAATGACAATTCATGAAGACAACACGTATAAATAAATAGAAAATTCCATCGGCGATCATGACAAACTCGCAGTACGAGGCACAAATCCAATGGAAGATATGTCAATAAAGCATCATTAAACCAAGAATTCATCACACCACTGGCAGATTAGACAGTTAATTCAGGTGTGAAGGGACATGGACAACCAGTGAAGGCGCACAAAAGCTGCGAAGGGTTGAAAAACATTGGTTATTGTCATTTAGAGTTTCATGCAAGTAAGAGAGATACGAGAAAGGTATTGTAGATCCAAGAAAATCCCCAGAGCCGAAGTAGTTGTCGTTGGTAACTAGTTTACATAAATGGTACCACCAAAAGCAGTAACACTCGTACCAAAGAAACCCCAAACAAGAGCGTAAACAATAGAACTAGAGGTTGAGGAGACTCCAGGAGCCTCATTGTCAGAGCTAAGGTTTTCTTGAGACTATATTCCACCAAGGAAGGATGATCCCACACAAATGACATTGCAGAAGACTCCCTACTATGAATCGGTGACGCCCAACATCTTAGATGGAGTCATCATGGACAAAGACATGCTAGGGAGGGTGTCACAGCTAAAATATGTGGACCATGATATCACAGACATGACGGATTTCCCTGAAATTGCACCGCACCACTACTTGGAACTGAGGTTAGATCCAACAATGAATCAAAGCATACTTGTGCCAAAGGTATGGGCCAGAGGACTAGAGTCAGAAAATATACTAAAATTGTTGGACATCCCACATTTTGGCAGAAGAAACGAGGTGAATGCATGTGTTAAGTTTCTCTTAACCTATGTGCATGGAGGTTATTTGTATTTGGACAGGCCAATATCTATAGATACACACCTGATTGCAAGGATCATAGGATTACCATTGTAGAGACAAGATCCAAACTCATTGTTTGCAGAAAAGAAAACTGACATAATAAAACTCATTGTTCGCCAAAGGTATTGGCCAAAGGACAAGAGTGAGAAAGCCTACTAAAATTGTTGGACATCTCACATTTTGGCAAAAGCAACGAGGTGAATGCATGTGTTAAGTTTATCTTAACCTATGTGCATGGAGGTTATTCATAGTTGGACATGCCAATATCTATAGATAAAAACCTGATTGCAAGGATCATAGGCTTACCATCGTAGGGACAGCATCCAAACTCATTGTTTGAATAAAAGAAAACCGATAGGACTCTGTTAGAGGAAATGAAAGAAAAAATTAACACAATTAGAGGTGTGTGTAGATTGGATGTGTTGAGCATATGTGACCCAATAGTAAGGATTGCAATGTAGGAATTAGCATGCAAGTTACTGAGGAAATGCATAAAATACCAACTTCCAGTGAGAGTGATATCTATGGAGAAGAAGTGTGTCGAAGGGGTCTTGATGAGCTCGACACCTCTCTTATTGAACCAATTCCTCATCGACTGTGTAGAAGCATAGGATATAGGCATGGAATTGAATTATCCATGGACGCTAATTTTGATTGTTTTCGTAGCGTGGGAGGAGTTGGAATATGCACAGTTTTTGGGACTCAGAGGTAATCCATGCTTGGTGGTTAAGTATAAGAAGTTATGGTATATTCCTAACAAAAGAAGATAGATTGACACTAACATGAATTTCTTTCTATATGGTGAAAGGATTTAGAAGTGCATCAAGAATACACCATGCATTTCACCACAATTGGTAGAGGTGTATACCCTGATTGCATAGTTCAGGGAAGATCGACACCATATCTATATACAAGCAAAGAAGGACCTGAGAGAGGAATGGGTCTAGAAAAAATACAAGATCACATAAGAAGATATCCACCTGATCATGCAAAATTGGGATCCAGATTTGAATGTTATCGCAGATGGAACAGAGATGGAACACCCAGACAACAATGCAGATGAATAGGGTAATGAAAAGGGTAATGGACATGGAAATGAATAGGGTAGACACATAGAATAGACACAAACAAATAGTTGGGGAGAAAATGAAAGGCAATGGTAAGCGACCAAGAATAGCTCTGCACAAGAATATGAAATCCCACAAAGTACCCACTAACTATACTCTGACAGATGATGACATTGATAGAATCGGATATCAAATGAGAGATCTCGCAGATGAAGCAATTGAGCACATGTCGTGAAAACAAGAAGAATTGCTCCAACAAGTTTAGGACGAGTTCATAACATTGCAACAGCTCTTGGAAGCAGGGAGGATAGCACCAGAGCACAGTTCTGGTGAAGGACCATCCATATGTCTGACTGGGAAAATGGGAGCTACCACATATTATTATTTAGACATCGAAACAGGGTGTAGGGTGTTGAATATCTCACCAGATGTGATTGCATTCCCAATGCCTAAGATGTAGGATTCCCATAGAAATATTACAAGGATTCCACATCAGTATTTCGCAGGAGATACAGTTCCATGCAAAATCATTATCAAGCGAGTTGGTGAAGGTAGAAATGAAGAAGACAGAGCTTCAATTAGATTATACAATTTCTTTACAGGAGAAGACCATGGTTGAGGAAAAGGTTGACAAGATATTGAAGGAGAAGATAAAGGTTGAGGGAAAGGCTGAGAGAATATTGAAGGTGAAGGATGAGGATGAGAAAAAGGAAGATTGAATACAATAGGCCATCCATAAACTCTACAAGGATATTCCAGAAATGGCGATGGTGGTCGAAGCCACTCTTGAAGAACAAATATCAACAATCAAGGAAATCATTAAAGGCTTCTACACTAGGATCAAAGACTTGGAATCATGCACCAAACTAGGGATTCCACCTGAGGAAAAGGCACAAACAGAAAGAACCACAGTGACCTTAGTATAAAGTATTAATAAGTTGGATGAGGAACGCATGAAGCTATGTGAGGAAAGTGCGCAGAATTGGAAAAACCTGATGGAGGATCCACAAATGAAGGTTGTGGAAGCTAGATTAAGGGATGCACGAGAAAAGGAGTAGAAGGCTTTGAAGAACATAAGTACATTTCCACCAACTAAGCGCGTGATGGATATCCTAGAAAAAAGGTATTTGTATAATGAAACATAAAAGATAAGCGCCCAACATAAGATTCTCCAACAATGACTAGTACCATTGCAGGATGAAGCACTAAGGGTAATAGGGGAATTGGAAGCTATGCAAGGCATGGCCAAGAAATAAGCACATGATATTGAAAAGAAACTTATGACCCTGATTGTGTAGGTCGTGGATGATATTTTGGAAAAGGAAGCAGAAGTCAAGAAAGAAGTCACAACAACAAAGGCAACCTTCCAAAAGTTCATGGAAGCATATAGGGGCATGACATAGCAGACTTAAGTGGCTTGGGACAAGACAAAAGTGAGTGTTGGAGCCCTTTTGGATGTGTAGTTCAAAGAACTAAGTTTTGAGGGCACACACAAAATCAGGAAGGACAATAGTTAGGCATGCAAAAGCAGGAAGAATAGTAGCCGAGAATTTAAAATCAACATGCAGGCACAAATGTAGGAAAAGCATGCCTGAAAAATGAGTTTTCATGAGTTGTCATAGGGTTTTGGGGGATAAGTGACTAGGTTTTTAAGCCCTAAATTCTATGTATAAATATGTAATGGGTTGGGAAGAATGGGGTTTGCTAAGAGTTAGAGAATAGGTTATTTTTGTTGTTACTGAGAGAATAGACTGAGAACGAGAAAGATTCTATGTCTGAAGGTTTAGGAAGGGTTTGTAGAGAAGAGACTTGCACTACCAAGCGACTAGGAAATATGGAGAAGTATATCATGATGTATCTATTGTAACCACAATGCACAAGCCTGAGATGATTGCACAAAGAATAATAAATAAGCCAGCCATTGTGGACATAGCCCTAGATTTGGGTGAACCATGTTAAAACTTTGTGTCTGAATGTATTTGTATGTGATTGGTCACGGATGTTCTATTTATGCATAACTAGATCTAAATATTTTTATTATTTGATTGATGCGTAGTAAAGATTAATACTACAATGAATAGTTTATGTTGCATTATGTGTCACAATGGTGTCACATAATTAAATTTTACTAAATAATCAAGGAAAAAGGGACAAAGAATACAATGCACAAGGTAGATAAGTAGGTATGAACATTGGGCCATCGGGCACTGGGTGTTGAGGACTTCAAAACCCACTTTCACTCCTTTTCTTCAATCCGGTATACCGGGATAACGGGAAATCATCCCACCAGGCTCATCGGGGCACCGGTCCACTGAGGAAACTAACTCGTGTTTGCTAACACAAAGGTTTGATGGTTGGTCTGGTTGAATCAATCTCAATCATTGATCTTTGATGATCAACAATTAGGGCTTAATCTACCACAGGAATAAAAGTAAACCCTTTGCACAAAGTTCAGTAGCTCACCCGTTCTTGTTTAAACTACATAGTAAACTTTTTCATTACAAAGCCTTTAAAATTCATTTTTCTCTGTACATGTGGGATATATCAATTGTCTCCATTTACTTCAATCAAGTTAACTAGGAAATTGGGACCTCCCTTACCAAGTTTATTGTTTCTCAGACCTTCAACACATGCATGAGCTTCATCTGCTCCCTCAGACTCGTTTCTCTCATTCTTCAACAGGATCATCTTTGTCCAGCTTCCAATTATATAAATCCTCTTCACACCTATGTATCTCAAATTCTTTCTTACATAGTCATATCGCCTTTGTTTATGAATGATAAACAAATCCCTTCAGTTAGTGTACATAGCGACTCATCAACGCACAAGGACAATCTCTACTTCTTTTGTTTGGTATGATTCTATTTTTCCTTAGTTGTATCCCCTATTTTTGAAATTAATGACCATCAAATTTCCAAAAATCTCCCCCTTTGTCATTGAGGGCAACCTTAGTCAATTATGATACTCCCCCAATCTCTAACTTCACCTCATGGCTGCAATTCTTACTTTGTATGCAACATCTCCCCCTTACTCTTTACTCTCCCCCTTTGACATCAATGGTAAAGGGAATTTCCCACTTTCTCTTTACTCTCCCCCTTTGACATCAATGGAAAAGGGATTTTCCCCATTACAATTTACTCTTTATTCTCTACTTTGCAACCAACAACCTTCTTTCTTTCTGCAAATCCCCCCTAAGCTTGTTCTTTTCTTGAAGTTCTTTAGTGATTGTATGACATAGAATCACTCCCATATTTTGTCTAAGATACTCAAATGTTTCGCTAGGGAGAGGTTTTTTAAAGATATTAGTAACATGTTCCTTTGTACCAATATATTCCAACTTCAAATTTATTCTGTGACTTTCTATCTTAAGAAGTGGTATTTAATTGGAATGTGTTTTATCTTCAAATGCATGACTAGATTCTTTGAAATGTTTATTATGATGGTATTGGCACACAGTATTGATATTGGTTTATTATATTCTACCTTAATGTCTTGCAATGTTTGTTTCATCCAGAGCACTTATGTGCAACATGCAACAACTGCAATGTATTATGCTTCTGTTATTAAAATTATACCATGTGTTTAAAATTATAAAGATGTATTTAAAACAAACCAACGAATAACCAATGGAACATGATAAGAATGGAATTGAACCCATACATCTGCTACATTAGCAGAGAGTCTTAACCAATATGCAACCTACCCCATGTTTAGCGGGATTCCCGCCATCACTAGTAAATAAATTGTAGCCAAATGTGGAGGCAGTTTTGGATGTCGCCTTATATATTGAGAACAGATATCAATGCTATAGCACACATCCCTATGCACATATCATGAATACAAGGTCTGATTTCTGATTTGAGGTAATTTGTAAAACTTTTTGCTCAACTTTTCGTTAATGGGCATTTAATGCATTTTTTTACATGCCAAAGAGCACAAAATTGAGCTAGTTTGGAAATTGGTCGACTTTATAGTCAAAAGTTTTAGAATTTTGCAAGGATTTCAATGGTGAAGTTATTTTCTTTTTTTGAGTAATGAAATTTAGGAGCGTCTTAAACTAGCATATGTGAGTCATTTTACATGTGATTTTGATACTTGAGATGGAGAAGGCATTTTTCATTGGAATGAATGGAACTCAAAGATGAAACAAAAGTATGTAATTTGAGTTATTTTATTTTCTATTGTGACATCTAATTAACTTCAAGCAAGCTAATATTCAGTTTTTGAATTTTTGAGTAAAAAACATATCATCATAATTCTGCAAACCACCAATTTATGATCAGTAAATTATTTTCGATCAAGTTAGATATTGCATGTATATATGTAAAGAAATAAGTAGTGTCTAAGGATATTCAGATCAGATTGGTATCAGAGCTAGTTTTGGTGTGTGTTGCAAGCTATTGTTGTGATGAGATCCAAGAGTTCAATTGGTGAATATCTTGAAGGCTCTTTTCAAGGAAATAAGATGAGTAAATTCCTTATGAAATTGAGAATGCAGAAGAACATTAATTGACAAATCCAGAGAGAGAATTCTAAGTTAAGAATGAAAATGCAAACTCTTGAGGAAGAGAAGAAGAAGATGTAGGATCGACTGATATGTCATGAATACTTCTACGTGAGTATTTTTCATGAAATAGAGAGAAATTTGCATATGATACCATCAATCAGTGAAGTTAGACAAGAAGAAAATGAGATAGTATCTCTTGCACTATCTCCTTCCAAGACATGATTGAGAAAGAAGACTCTTCATATTATTCTTTGTCCCATAAAGATGGAGAGTGCTCAAAGGTAGCTAAATCAAAGAGAACCTTAGATGAATAAGTCCTACATTAGCAATCGACCTTACCTTCCACTTTAGAGAAGAGTAACATGTGTAAATCATCTTGAGGGAAAGTTGTGCATGATACAAGAGAAGGATTGAAGACTTTTTCTATCGTTGAATGGTCTATTTATCCATGTGCTTCTTATGGAACTAGAAACCATGATATGGAGAAGTGTCGAAGAAGAAAATATATGCAAGTAAATCCCTCCAAGAAGAAGGCAGATCATTTCTGAAGTCGGAGGAAAAGGAGGAATGATAAGAAGGGATCGTGGAACAAGACACTCTGCTCTTATTTTGGTAAGAGTGGACACCAGATTGAGAAGTGTTGGATACTTTACCCGCACATATATCCGAAGAAGAAAATGAATGATGTGAAGGAAATTCTAAGAAGACAAGCAACATCTCTAAATGAAATCGATGGTCTTACTGAAAGACTTGGGAAAGAATACTTCCTGATGGTTGGTCTTGGAAAAGTGATTTATAAAGACATTGAAGAATGGTTCATGGAAAGTGGATCATCGCACCACATGACTGGGATGAGATCATTATTTTTTAATTTCATAGAGTCCAACACAAATTGCTTTGTGGGATATGGAACCAATACTAGACACGCAATAAGAGGGTATGGATGATCTTGATTATTTTGAGAATGACATGAAGGAAGAAATATAACCAAGATATAACAATGAAATACACAAAAATATAGAAGAGAATATAGAAATACAGTGAAACCCAACTTCTATTATTGAATAAGATAGAAGAACATTGTAGAACAAGAACTAGAAAAATGGGGTATTGTATCTCTAAAAAGAAAGAGATGTTGGCTATGCTTCATTCAAAAGAAGCTTTACATCACACTCCATTGCATTCTTAAAGGGACTCCTTCACCTCAATTATATATGAGAGAGTGAGAGGAGAACAATTCCCATGATGCATGTGGGATCAATTGGACTAAGTTTATAAAATGCCATAGGAATGTAAAACTCTAGGACTTCTTTTGAAGTCACCCATCCCAGTACTACTCTAGTCTAAGCGCACTTAACTGTGGAGTTATAATGGGATTCGGTGCATTAATGCTATGTTGTAGGCATGTACATAAGACCACTAGTAAATCATTAAATGGTGTCTATAATTAACAAATGAATATGACATTACATTCCATTCCCCATCAAAAGGGTGAATATCATGGTTTCTCAAAACCATAGGCTCAAAATGGTGATTTAGTGGAAGAGGTGGATGGCCACTGAGATCCATCTAGATCATTCCTCCCCCTTTAGGAAGAAATGGTCCACATCACATCAAGTTCCCTTGGGAGATGGGGAGACATCTGCTAAATCTAAAGCTTGGTGTGTTTCTTGCCTTGATGAAGAAGTTGTCCTACTTAGCTTGTTGAAGGATGTCATGAACCTGTTGTTGGAGGGGTTGGATATATTCAACCAATATAGCTACATGATCTACCTAAGTGTGGGATGACTCTGTTAGTGAAGATGCATCATGAAGAGTATGAAGGGTTCTATTATAACCTTTTTTGATTGGGCAGTGTGGGGGCACCCTTGTAGGTGTAGCAAGAACATCTTGGTACTCGTCTACAATCTTGTTGATCTACTTCTGCTGGATGGAAAGGTCTTGGGCTAAGGTTGTAGTGGTTTTAGTGTCCTTTTGTTCACCTTATGATCAGATTGTGAAGAGGCTAAACTTTGCAATATGAGAGATTACTTTGTGGAATTTTTTTGGTGGGACAATAGTCAGAACTACCTTTGGTATCTGGTATAACTGACCCCCGAGAGTAACAATGATGCTACGAGGTGGAGACTCATAAACAAAATGATGCCTCCACATATATGGTTGGCATAATAGAACATCATAGACTTCTAGTGGGGAAACATCACACAATACCTCATTCTTGAAGGGATTAATGTCGTAGGACATGAGACATTATTGGCTAACACGAAGATCTTGACCCCGGTGAAGCCACTCGATGTTGTATGGTTGTGGGTGTGGTGTTGTTGGCAAATCCAACTGCTTGACAACCTCTTCTGAGATGATGTTTTTTTGGATTCCACTATCAAAAATAAAATGTAGTGGGGTACTGTTCACCCACATCTTTGAATGGAAGAGTTTCTCCCCCTCCTCAGGACCCTGTTTCAGTTGGATTGTTGTAGTTGAAACAATAACAGTGGGTTCTGCATCAATGATCTGTCTCCTTTTATTATTTTCTGAATCAATGTCCAAGTTGGGGTTCAACTCTTTGTCTTTTAGCTTGGCCACCAATGACTGTATTGAGCGACATTCATCAGTGTTGTGCCAAGGGTTGTTGTGGAACTCACACCACTTTCTGGTGTCTTTCTTATACTTCTCGTTAACCTTCTTTGCCTCCATCTAGGACTAGATTTCTTGAGGTTGGCCTTCCTTGCTCTGTTCATGCTTCTCCCACTTACTTTGTTGCTTGAATTTCTGCTCAATTTTGACTGCATATCGATAAGCAACTCCCAGTGAGAAGATGTCCAAGATATACATATTTGTTTGGATGTACCTTTGTAGACCACTGTGGTACTTCAAAACTAGGTGTCACTCAGAGTCTTTGATACCCAGCTTTAAGCACAAGTTATGAAAGATGTTGGTGTACTCCGAAAACATCTAGTCTCTTTCTGACATAGATTTTTCCATCTCATGTATTGATCATCATAGTTTCTGAAAGGGTGGAAATCCTCCTTTAGGGCATCTAGAAAGACCACCCAAGTGGTTTCTCTCCCAAATAGTGTAGATTCATCCATGGTGTACCTCTGCTAGTAACCTTCCCACCATGATCTAACATGGGGAAGGCATTTAAGGAGTGCAAAGGTGATCTTTTCATTTTCAAAAAAAAATTGGAGAGAGTAATAACCTTCTAGAAGATTCAACCATTTTTCTAGAGCATATGCATCTATCTAGCCTTCAAATAAGGGGATATCAAAATTGACTTGCACCTTGAAGGGTGTCTCACTTGAAAAATGGTTGCTTGTTGAAGATGCCTTGGCTGCAACCATGGCTACCGCCATCGGTATTCTTCAAAGGATCTGAGTGAAGTTGTCCATCATCTCATTCCTTTCTCTCGCAAGGGCTTCCTCGAGAAACATCTTAAAAGGATCTCTTGCTCTGTCATCTCTCTTTTCTTCCACCATGGGATGTCACTTGGGCTAGGGAGAGTGGTTTTCCTCAAGCGAAACTAGCTCAAGATGAAAATCTCGATACCCTGACCTCATCAGGGACCTGCTATGAGAAATGCCAAGGTGCAAACTTCTCTGATACCACTGATCCATATTATTTTGAGAACGACATGAAGGAAGAAATACCAAGATATAACAATGAAATACACAAAAATATAGAAGATAACACAAAAATACAGTGAAACCCAACTTCTATTACTGAATAAGATAAAAGAACATTGTAGAACAGAAACTGGAAAAAAGGGGTAGCTTATCTCTAAAAAGAAAGAGATGTTGGCTATGCTTCATTCACAAGAAGTTTTACATCACACTCCATTGCATGCTTAAAGGGCCTCCTTCACCTCTATTATATATGAGAGAGTGAGAGGAGAACAATTCCCATGATGCATTAGGGATAAATTGGACTAAGTTTATAAAATTCCATATGCATGTAAAACACTAGGAATTCTTGGGCGATCACCCATCCCAATACTACTCTATCATGAGCGCTCTTAACTGCGAAGTTCTAATGGGATCTAGTGCATTAACGCTATGTTGTAGGCATGTACATAAGACCAATAGGAAATCATTAAATGATGTATGTAATTAAAAAATGAAAATGACATTATATTCCATTCCCCATAAAAATGGTGAATATCATGGTTTATCAAAACCAAAGGCTCAAAATGGTGATTCAGTGGAAGAGGTGGATGGCCACTGAAATCCATCTAGATCAATGGATATGTAATATTCCAGCTCAATTCGAGAGGATTTATGGGAGTAGAGAATATATTGTATGTCCCATACTTAAAGGCAAACTTACTCTCATTTGCATCATTTGAAGTTGATGGCTATGTAGTTACATTTTGAATGGATGAGTACTTGTGTATGCAAGAGAAGCTACTCCAGACATGGAAATAATACTTGGTATCCACAAGGAGAGGTTATACAGGTTATTGGGAAGACCGATAGTTTGGTCCAATGGTTACTTGGACTTGACTTTATATTCTTCATCAGATTCAATGTCAGATTCAACATCAGCATCAACGACACTGTCAAAGGTCAGAAGTTGTGAGACTCCTCCCAGTACATTGGGGAGAATGAGTCCATAAGTAAATCATATTTAAAATTTTGTAAATATGTATAGTTGTAAATATAATATGCATATATGTAAATCTCTTGAATTCTATTAGTAGGTTTGTAAGACAATCATTGTAAATTATAAGAGTGAGAGGGACTATGTAAATTTATACATTGCCACCTTGTATGAGTGAGAGGAATTTTGTAAAGAGAGTTTCTATATTGCCACCTTATATGTTTTAAAGAGTGAGAGTAATATCGTTAGATATCTCTAGATAGTCGCATTTACACTTTGTTATAGGGTGAGAGGAATCTCGTTAAATATATTTCTAGATAGCCGCCAATACAGATTGTTTTACAATGAGAGGAATCTTGTTATGAAGATTTCAAAGCCTCTAGACAACAATATGGACAATTGTATTGTCTTGTAATCAGTCAAGGGGATACATACGGATCCAATTTCCTTAGAAAACATTCTTGATTCTGAAGAACTGAAAGAGAAGGAACAGAAGGTTGCAGACAGTTGGAACATGTAGTTCAAGAGAAAAAAGAGCATCAAAGTAATGCAGAACTTTCTAGAGCTAGTAAAGGAGAAATAATCCTCTTATAAGAGGCACAGAAAGATGCATGTTATAAGCATATTTGATACTATATCATGTTTGTATGGATGTATACCTTGAAAAGAAGAAATCAAGGAAGGTACATGTGATGACAGTACAAGAAAAACTACTCTTCAAGGCAGAAGTGACAATGAATTGAGTATTCTATTAGGAAATTCTACAAATACATCAAGCATAATAGAGAGTCCAAATGGGAAAGGCATAGATCAACATTCGACTTGGTTTCAAAATGGTCGAGATAGACTAAATCGGAGCTATATATCATATTAGCTACAATGTCATAGGCCATAGTCAAATCTATATTCTAGAGAAGTAGACAAAAGTAAACTGATATAGTACCTATGATCGAAGACTCAAATTGAAGACTTAGATCCAAAAGAATTAGCAAGAAGAAAGACTAAAGAAGCTTCACCACTGAGTTACTAAGCATATTATTTCAGTAAGATGGAAGAATGATATAGATTTATCATCACTAAGTTTTTGAATATCTATAATTTTGGAGGTCCAGAATTTCTTCAGTGGGAAGGTATGATCCAGGAGGATCTAAGGAACACTCAAAGAGTTCCCAGGGGGTCCATAAATGATAAAAAAATAGAACATATTGAATTTTCTCTAAAATAGCATCATTTCATAGAGCTCTTCATCATCTTTCCAACAGTGCAAATGGTAAGTCAAAATGAGCTTGTATGCAAAAGTTATGGGTAGTCAAAGTTCAAGTCAACCATGTCAAAGTCAAAATTCAAAGGGGTAAGAGGACATGTGTCATGTTCGTACAGTGATACATGGCATGATCATAGAGGTGATGTGGCCACACCCCAATGTGTCACGTGTACTGATCGTACAAGTTGATTGGGCAACTAAGTTGGCATATTCCCTCTCCAAGTGGTCCAATAGTGTGTTGACACTATGCATAGGAGGGACAAAAAGAGATTTCCATGTGGCGACCTCCCATTGGCTAGTAATGGTTTATGTTATGTAAAATTATTATGGATTCCAAGGGAATCAACCCAATGACCTCCATAACACTCCATGCCTTAACAAATCTCCCACAACCAATGTGCCACCATCTAGTTCTTCATTATTATATGCCAATTAAATTATATGAATTTATGTAAAGTTTGATGTGGGGGAAGAAAGGAGCCTAGGACTAGCCCTAGCATATGGTCCTTACACTTACCATGTGACCAACACTTAAAGTCTGGGTAGCCTAACCCTATATGCACGTGAGTTTATATATATATATATATAT
>JASDQU010684204.1:46436-66405 GCA_032191745.1 Picea mariana | reverse complement strand
TGAAAAATCATTTGTCAACAGAAACACTAGAGACATATAATATCCCAGTCACCAGTTGATTCCCATAATTTATGGGGTGATAACAGAACCTTCATTTCATACACCTATATCCTTTTTCTCCATCTAGTATAGAAATTGGTGACAACCTCAAAGTCGGTGAATGAATTGAAGCTTGGAGGGCATGTCTCCAGCCTTTGATGATCATTTTGGAGTTAAGCCACTAGCTTTCAAGATGGGGTAATATTGAGCTTAGTCTTTGTTCTTTCTCGTTCTTGTAAATACATGAGAATGCATCCAGGTAAACTTTTATCTCTTTTTCGGACCCCCATGGATATACGAAAAAGGAACCCCCTGGAGTCGTCTTTGAGCTCTTTTCAAACTCTCTAAACATGAAATGGTTACTGATTGATCGTGCTTCCTTTTCCACTCATTAAAAGGTTTGAAAGGGCATCTTTTGAGTGATAATTTATCTCTTTGTCGGCCTTGCGAGACTAACATTACGAAAAAGGACAACATTGGAGTCATCTTTAAGTTGTTTTCAAACTCTAAATATGAAAAACCACCGAGTTTACCTTCTCTAGACTCATTAAAAAATTATACATTGAAGGGCCCATATGGGATCGAACCCTTACTTCTTCCAGTTCATTAAACAAAGGAAGAAGGACCTACCGAAGGTGAGTCATATTGAGCATGTGTTACCCTCTTCGAGCTCATTAAATTAAAAGGAGGTACTCATCTATCTGGATGGGGGAAAAAATTGAAAGAAGCAAGCCAAGCAGATTTTTGAGAATACTACCAGTAACTCTTACGGTCGCCCTTGAACATGACACTTTGTCTTTGCATGCATTATAATCCACTGAACCTCTGCACTGAGCCAATCCTTTGAGTTTCTTTTACTCCTTTGGGTCACCCGACAAAAGTCACTGTATCCAATGCATTATCCTGTTTTGGTCCATGTCAAGTTTCTGTTGTTGTGCCTCAGTGTTCAAGGGAAGTATCTGCCTCGAGATTCAACCATCGCAAATATCTTGTTTTAGTACCCATGTTAGTCCATGTTCATTTGATCTACCAATTATATCTCTGTGTTAGTTCTGTATCATTGATGGGGGATACATGAAGGCCCTCCTTCGACGAGTCTATTCCTGTTGACTTCAACACATTATCCAGAAACTAGACTTAGACACCAATTAGTGCCTTGGGACCTGCATGCCTCAATGGCAGGCCTCCTCGTGTCCAACAGTGGGTTTGCATCATTGACCCCTGATTGGATGATTCCATGGATGTTCAACTTCATCTCATCCATTCACATTCATTAGAATGTACTAGAGTACCTTGGGAATCATTGACATCAATGGTGATCTCCCTCGCGCTTGTTAACGGTTTACATCATTGACTGGTAATCAAGTCGTTTCTTCCATGTTCGACATCAGGACATCTATTCGCATGGTTAGATTCGTACTTCATCTGGACAGGTAAGAAGACCCTGGGTTGATTCATCACTCTTATATGTACTTTGCCCAGGTTTCAAAGGAGTTTTTTTTAACTATGACACATATACTTTTACATAGATCCACTTTGTATTGGTCGTGGATATGTCTTGTTATCGTGTAGATCCACTGTGTATTCTTCGTGGCTATGATTAGTTTAGGTTATAGGAGTATATATCCACAGTGTATCTTCAGTGGCTATATCTTTTTTCAATATAATTATGGATCCGTAGTGTATTTTATGGTGGCCATACCTAAAAAGTCTTTATCACTCAAGCATAGGTATGTCTGCCTTGGGTTTGAAGCATGTCATAATATTTGTTTGATGGTTGTGTTCAGCTTTTTCTAGTTTCTTTGCATCCATACCCTTGCTCGAAAAATTCTACAAAGTACTTCAATCATCATTGTCTTCTAACTTCGTACTTTGGGGGGCAATCTGTTACACCTCAAAATTACTCACTTTGATAGTGTCGCAAGTGTCATCATTACAAGTGTTGTAAGTGTCGCATCTTGTCCGCAAATGTCGCATCTTGACCAAAAGTGTTGCAAGTGTCACAAATAGTATACTGCCATCTTGCCTATGTCATGCCTCTAATGACATCACAAATACACTTAAGACACCCCAAAGACTAGCTTTGAAGAAGAGAAGTCACTTGACAAGGAGTACAAACCTTTTGCCATGGAAAAAACACTCAAAAACTGAATTTTGGAGAGGATCACTCCCCTACCCACTATCAAGGAGTGTTGGCACTCCCTGAGCCTCTTTGGGGGAGTGCTTGAGTGCCCTGTGCACCCTTTTGGGGGAGCAGTACCCTTTTTTTTAGCAAATAATGGGTTTGTTGAGGCAAATAAGGAAAGAATCCCTCAATTCCTGAAGGTAGTTGGATTCAAATAGATGGTCAAGGAATGATCTTAGGGGAGATCCTCAACTGAAGGAGAAGAATCCTCAACTCATGCCAAAGATATATCAAGTGGTTGGACCTCTCCAAGGTTATATAAGGAGACCTTCTCATGGTGAAAGGTACAAGGAAGATTGAGAATTATACCTAACTTATGATCTCATAAGAAGGTATTGACAATGGAGATTGGGAATTACATCAAAATTATGATCTCATGAGGGAGATGCCATCAAAGAAATCAGTGGATATTATTTGAGCAAAGGGGTTGGACAAGGAGAATTGGAAGAAGCTGTTTCACCTTCATTCAAAGGATTGTAAGTACTTTTACTTGTTCTCATTAATATAATCAATGCTTGGCCTATTTCTTTCAAACTTGTGTTTGTTCCATATGAGTTTGTCTGCGGTAGATGGATCTATGTTTGAGCTAATATCACTAGAGTAGGAAGTCTTTTGTACCTTTGTTTGTCCTACAGGATCTATCAAGGAGCTCAAGATCAAAGCTCAGCCAGGACTTTGCAAGGACAAACGTCGCTAATAAGGTACATATCTTTCTCCTTCTCTTTCATTCATTAGCTTGATGAGATCTAAAAGGAAGTCAGTGTCCATGTTAAGCATTTTTCTATCTTGGTCTTATGAGTCTAGAGGCCAAGAGGGAATTTCTATTGAAGGTGAATCCCCCTGCGGACAAGTGGATTCCCTCTTGGCCTCTAGACTCCTAAGACCAAGACAGAAAAGTTCTTAACATGGACACTGACTTCCTTTTAGATCTAATCAAGCTAATGAATGAAAGAGAAGGAGAAAGATATGTACCTTATTAGAAGCATTTGTCCTTGCAAACTCTTAGCTGAGCTTTGATCCTGAGCTCCCTGATAGATCCTGTAAGACAAACAAAGGTACAAAAGACTTCCTACTCTACTGAGATTAGCTCAAACATAGATCCATATACTACAAACAAACTCATATGGAACAAGCACAAGTTTGAAAGAAATGGGCCAAGCATTGATTATATTAATGAAAACAAGTAAAAGTAATTATAATCCTTTGAATGAAGGTGCAACAACTTCTTCCAGTTCTCCTTGTCTAACCCCTTTGCTCAAATAATCTCCACTGATTTCTTTGATGGCATCTCCCTCATGAGATCATAAGTTTGATGTAATTCCCAATCTCCATTGTCAATACCTTCTTATGAGATCATAAGTTAGGTATAATTCTCAATCTTCCTTGTACCTTTCACCATGAGAAGGTCTCCTTATATAACCTTGGAGAGGTCCAACCACTTGAGATATCTTTGGGATGAGTTGAGGATTCTTCTCCTTCAATTGAGGATCTCCCCTAATATCATGCCTTGACCATCTATTCGAATCCAACTTCCTTCAGGAATTGAGGGATTCTTCCCTTATTTGCCTCAACAAACCCATAATTTGCTAAAAAAAGGGCAGCGCTCCCCCAAAAGGGTGCATAGGGCGCTCAAGCACTCCCCCAAAGAGGCTCAGGGAGCACCAACACTCCTTGACAGTGGGTAGGGGAGCGCTCCTCTCTAAAATTCAGTTTTTGAGTGTTTTTTCCATGGAAAAAGGTTTGTACTCCCTGTCAAGTGACTTCTCTTCTTCAAAGCTAGTCTTTGGGGTGTCTTAAGTGTCTTTGTGATGTCGTTAGAGGCAGGACATAGGAAATATGGTAGTATATTGTTTGTGACACTTGTAACACTTGTGGTCAAGATGTGACACTTGCAGACAAGATGCGACACTTACAACACTTGTAATGACGACACTTGAGACACTATCAAAATGAGTAATTTTGAGGTGTAACACCAATATAACCTCTATCTGTGTTTTCATTTTATGTGAAAGGGGATCCAATTACAAGGTTCTATATCATGGCTCCACAAAAATATCCCAAGGCAGTTTTCGAGAGGCCAGGGCAAGGTTCATATATCATTTTTGATACCTCGCCTAGAAGTATCAATATTTTTAAATCATGGACATATGTCTCTGAAATTCTGCAATCCGAGATGATAAATTGTTCAGATGATTCTTGAGATAATGAGAAAGATGACTTGTCCACCAAATACAAAATTGTTTCTTAGTCAGAGATGCACAAGATAGAATCAAGGCCATGGCTTTTTCCCTATTATGATATGATCATATGGGCGTTGGACCATGTAGACATCCCGACTAGGAAAATATTCAACAAGCATAAGGTGGCAATTAGGACATTTAGACCAGAGGATTTACAGGAAATGTATAAATTGTCTCCCACACCAAACCTTACTCACAATGCCATATTCTTGGAGGGTTTCAAAAAAAAGGAATGCGAGTAGTTTGGGAAAATCTTATCCGATCTGATTAAAGACTGGGTTTCACACCCCACGAAATTCAGAGCCGATACTAATGGAATTTATTCAATATCATCGTTGGTGCCACAATTCATGTATATAGAAATGATGGTTTGCAGACTGTATGGGAAGGAGGACACCTCTCACTTCTTTCTCCCATGGGTACCACTTATTCACACAATAGTAGAGGGGTTCTCTTTTGACTGGGCCAAATTGTTGTCAGACATTTTGACCAGTCGAATTACAGAATATCGAGCACAAAAGGTGAGTGGGAAAGCATCCTCATTCTTCATGTCCGCTACATCATGGACGCTATTTTCTTCATGACACCTTTCCCATTAATGAGTTGGAGCTGGACTCCAACTAATGCAGAGCCTATTCATGTCTACCACTCAAAGCTCTAGGAAGATAAATCCAAAGAACTTGTCTACGAGATTTTCAATTGGGTAATGGTACCAATGTATGTCTCTATCTTTGGCCATCTGCCTCCCAAGATTTTAGATAACATCAATGCCAACCTGAGCATCGCGAAAGATTGGTATATAGAAGCAAAATTTTCATATATTAGAGTTTTTGGCACCTCTTTCCCCCCATATGCTCTGTTGCTATTCTTACCAGACAAGCTAGTATGTCGTGAGATCGCTAGCCAAACTGTGCTCAATGGGATAAACAAGGAGCTCAAAGGAGTATCAAAGAAGGTATGGCTGCCCTTCCCCATTCACATTGATACGCATTATCTATTGTATTTTGGCCATGCCAAAGCTAAGGCTATAGCCTTGGAGGAAATGAAATTGGTAGACATCGAGTTTAAGAAACACATCTCTAATAAGGTTGTGAGTAATCACTTGGAGATTTGTGGGCTGAAGAGATACAAACACGAAGACTCGCCTCATGATGAAGTCTTCTGAGGCGCGAGGTCCTACTCATAAGTGTTAAGCTAGGTTCAAGCTCTACTGCTCGGCGATATGGTCAATTTTTATAAATTCCAAGAGCACAGGAGAAGTTTCCTCCGCAAAGTTTTACAGAGCAGAGACTCACAACCTTCGGGTACACAACAAGTAGAAGATAAAATTTCAACGGGAGTAAACCCTAGAAAATAAGAGACTCTAGACGAGACAGAGAAAACTAAGATCTCGAATCAGAAAGAAGAGATCCCCAACCAAGAAGAGGGAAACCCAAAGATAGTTACCAAGGAAATCGGCAGCCCCATCACGTTCATCACTCCCTTACAATTCACAAAGGGGAACCCTAATACAGAGTGGATATTCAAGGAGGACCTGACACCCATCTCTGTAGAAGAGTTTCATCCTAATGATTTTTTCTTTAGTAAGAAAAGGAAGGCTGTGGTAAAGAAGAAACATACCAAAGAAAGGGCACAATAGCTAAAAAATACGAAATCCTAGCAGATGGAGAACCCTTGGAAGAGGAAGAATTCGCCGATGAGATAGAAGGAACATTGGGGGCTTATGCAACAACCAACCAATATTCAGTCAGAATTTGAAGGAACAGTTGAAACAAAAGAACCTATTGATCAGGAAATTGGAGGCTTGGTTAACAATGCCAAAGGAAAATGCCAGGGATGAAGCAAACAAAGATTTCGAGCAAGCCAGAGTGACTGATCAATAGGAAATTGAGAGAATTAAATCCAACCTTGAGCAGATGCATTAGTCGGCACAAATAAGCCAAATGCAGGTAAGTCAATAGGAGGAGCAAATAAAACTACTGCAATCTAAATTAATTTATGTTGAAAACCAGGTCATAGACATAACAATATTCCAATCCCAAGCCATGGAAATACGAAAGGTAGAAGTAGCTCAACAGGATCTACTTGCCAAAGTAGAAACCATACAGAATCATTTCCATACGATAGAACAAGCATTAAAGGATATATCCTCGAGAGAAAGAGAAGCTGCAATAACCTAGGTTGCTTTCCAGGAAATTGTTATAGCAACAATGAAAGAAGAGGTGGCCATTAGTTCCAGGTTGTCTATCCTAGAGCAAACCAGAGGTAACATTTTATTGAAGGCATGGGAAAATAATATACCTGAGAGCAGAAAAAGAGAAAAAGAGATGAGAGATGCTTGTGAAGATACATTCGGCTTGATAAATAAAAATTTGTTAGATCTCGATAAAGAAAGTAGTGCTGGAACACTAGGCAAAATTAACATAGCCAAACATTTGCTGGATATCAAGGAAAATGGGGTTAAAGGACAAATTGAACTATCCCAAGTAAGTCAGGTCAATATCGCCCAAGTGGATAAATGGTTGATAAGATGACGTTTTTGATTGTGGTCTATCATCATGGAAGACCGCCAAGTAGGAAAAAGATTTCCATAGTTGGCAAAGAATTGTTACACTTTCGAGGCGAACAATCAAGCCGAACCTTCCAAGCTGATAGCCCAGTTAGTAGAAAAGTGTATTATTTGTATCAAGCAGGGGAAAGGGAATACTTCTGGAGGCAAATAGTGACAGATCCTGATCCCATCCTATTTGTGGAGCCAAAGAACAAGAAAAGAAAATGCCCTACCTAGGTGGAGGAGGACAAGGAAGTGAACTGCTTCATTTTCCATTTGTAACCGAAATTTTTAGAACGATTAGAATTCAAAGAATTTTAAAATTTTGTATAAGTATAATTTTGAAAGGAGGCACAAGGGGATTTTTTACCTTTTGGCCGATTGTACTAGAAACTATTTTCACCAAAATTAATACAAGGCAGATCGAAGACTCCTTTTTCCGTCAAGACTGGGTTATGTGTTTCTTCTGTTATTTCGCATTTCGCATCATTTCTCATATGTGTCTTTAATGAATGCTTAGCTATAATTTAGTACAACCGCTACTATGGTGGTCATTTATTTTAGTTATCTAATCGTTTACAACTTTTCCTCTGCATCGGCTATCATCAGGTACAAGACCTGTGAATTGTTTAGATTTCTATATCATATGCTTCATTAGAGTTTTCTCTTTCTCTTTTTCTTCCTCTATCACAAGGTGAGATTCTTCCCTGATTGATGCCTCACATTGTTCAACAGATCTATGTTTTCTCTCGCTTCACACATGGTTTTAAAATTTAATTCAGTTACGGAAAACGACCTTTGGTTTTGTTATGCTATTAATTCGATTTTGGGATTCCTTCTTGTATAATATAAAGGTGAAACTGCAGCCAAAACTTTATAAAAAATGATGTTTCTTTATGACTATCCTTGTGGCACGACAACCCAACATAGAACCCAGTCTCTCAGATCAAACCAACCTTGCTTTAAACCTTTTTGATACCATTCTGAAAAACCGCTACTACCTGGGCCAAACTTGAACGTTCATGGGAAGCCATTGAATGAGATATAAACGTTCAGGAATAGTTAGAAGCTAGACCCAGACAAATCCGAAACCAGCCTTAGCTTCTTTTCCCAGTTGTTTTCTCCTTTTATATCTTTCACACTTTTTGTATGCCTAGACTCGGTACTTTGTAGCCTTAAGTACAGACTTCGGAACAACAGTTACTAAAACAATTAGATCAATATAACAACCATGAAGAGAATGAACAAAAGACTCTACTAGAATATAAAGAAGAAGAGATCAAAATATTGAAGACTAAAGTTTTTAATCTAACAAAAGAAATGACAAAATTGAAGACATATGACAAACTCAATACATGCACAAAAGACTTAGAAGAAACAAAATAATTGGTCAATTTTCCAAAGCCTCAACTTGATGAAGCTCAAGAAATTGAAGAAACCCTGAAGATCCATTTGACTAAAAAGGAAGAATCCTGCCACATGCTGGAATTGGAAGTCATCAACCTCAAAAGGATTCAGCTAGAAAACAAGGAAGAAATCAAAAGATTGAAGAATGAAGTTGTTTATCTAACAAAATAAATAGAATATTTGAAGACATATGAAAAAAATAATAAATGCCTAGAATTCTTGGGTGAGACGAAAGGAATAGTCATCAATTTAAAGAGTCAACTTGAAGAAGCTAAGAAAATAGAAGAAGCCTTGAAGATCCAGTTGACTAAAAAGGAAGAAACATGTCACATGTTTGAATTGGAAGTGTTATAAAAACAGGACCATGGAGCAATAAAATAAAACAAGTGTAGAAACAAAACACAGAAGATACAGAATACAATAGAGACACAAATTTACGTGGTTCACCCAGTGTGGGCTACGTCCACTAGAGAAATTTCCAGGTCCTTCCTTTATTATTATCCAGCAAATGAAGGGATACAACCTACAACAAACCTATTGTAACTTCCTCTTCTTTCTCCCACAGTCTCCTATCTCATAATACAATATTCTCTATCATGCATAGCCGCAATACATTTCCCTCATAAGAGAGGGTTTACTTCTAGGGAAAAAAAACCTAACATAATTTCTACCATTAGATCTGCAACCTTATAATGAATAGTCCAGATTTACAATGAAATTACAATATACATTTACAAGGCAATTTTTCCTTCAGGGGCCTCGCCCTCGAATCCCCATCCGCACTCCCCCACGTGGAAGAGTGTACATACTTATGGGGTGTAAATACTTCATGGGGTATAAACACGACTGGAAAAAAAAAATACCTATGAATCAGGAAGATAATCAGGCTCCACAACCAACATGAAGTTATCAACCTCAAAAAGACGAATGAAAAGACAAAAACAACTGTCAAATTCTAGAACAACTTAGCTATCCTATATAGGATATGGAATAGTCAAAGACCAACTGATGACAAAACCGGTCTTGGATACAATAAGAAAGAAGAAGGTGGCAAATGGAGAACCATTCACAAACATGATGAAGGATCATCCTCCTCAAAGGAAAAGGTACAGTGACAAACCAAATACAAACCAAATACAAACCAAATACAAACCATGAATTTTGTTAAGGGAGGAAGCTATAAAAGTAAAAAACAAGAATCATATCAAAAGACAAACTTCTTATGTTGAAGCAGACTCGAGTATGAAAACACCTTCAATGGTTATTTATTTTCCTTTCATAACTTTGGTCATAAATTAGTGGAATGCAAGAGTCTTGACAAGAGAAATTCAGGAAGATACAATAACTTAATGAGATGTTGGAGATGCAATTATGTTGGGCACACACCAAAGTTTTGTCATACAATGAGATGCTACAACTGTGGTAAGTTTGGCCACAAATCCCAAAACTGCAGAAAATCAAGAGTCTATCCATGAAGAATAATACATACAATCTTAGAAGAAAAACTAATGAATTTTGGAAGATAAGAGGAAAGGACAAATCTCAAAGGACAAATTTACAAAGGAAAGGTCCAACAAGCAAAGTGCCTCATGGAAATATTTGGAGAAATAAATAAAAAAAAAGCTACAAATATTCATAGAAGACAAAGCTTCAAGTGAATGAAGACATTACACCTAAAATTGACAAGGTTGATAATAAAGGAATGATGAGTGAAAATCCTAATAAGGAATGTGAAAAATAGTGTTTTTCATATAAATTGGATCAAGCTCAAGAAAGAAGAATTCCTAAAGAAGAATATGACACAACTATAGATCTTGATGATATGCTAAAAACCAAGATTACATTAACCAATGAAAGAAAAATGAAAATAGAAAATCCCAAAGAAGAAAATGAAGAAGTTTTAGTTAAATAGAATAGTGATGATAATGATGAATCTTCAATAGAATATCAACTAGAAGAATTGAGCATTGAAAATCTTGGAAGTTTTCCAACGTTATTTTTATGAACTACTAAATTTACCCTCAACATAAAATATGAATAAAAGGGAGGAAGGATTTAGGAAAATGAATGTACAACATGATTTGGAGTAAGTTCTACAAGATACTACTAAAGTGTGGTATGATCTAAACCCAATGAGGTATTTCCAAAAGAATGAAAAACTTATGAAGAGGAATTACCAAACAACAAGATGTTATTAAGCAAAGATCATGGTTTGAGGAGCTTCACGATAATAACATGAATATCATATTTACTTCTAATTAAGAAAATATGAAGAGGATCTTGGGTTACAAATGAGTAAATAGAGGACTAACATCATGAAGAAATTGGAAGCGGTTTGGAAGGAAGTAAAGGTAGTTCTTAAAAAACATTTGTATAAATCTTGGCACACTCTTTAGAAGGAAATGAAAATATGATTAATAATATGGAGTGCATCAGCCTAGTTAGAAGAGTATTATAGCCTAAGTATCATGAATCAAAGGACTATGAGGGAGAGATAAACAATAAAATAAAGTCCAAAAACAAATAGAGGAAAAATAGCGGAAGCATCACCTCAGGGGGAGCATCATCTCAGGGAAAGAGAAAATAAATATCCCCTATGTCATTATTGTCAAAGGGGGGGAGATAAAGAGTAAAAAAAAGTCAACTCAAAGGACTCAAAATACATAATACATTCACAAGGGGAGTAAGATTGTTTTGCTAAGGTTTCCATCAATAACAAAGGGGGAGATTGTTGGAATTTTGGTTGTCAATGATGTCAACATTGATAGATAGGTGAGGTATTATTGATTGATTGGTTTGAGAAGCATTATCAATATTGGACATAATGTTATGAAGGTGACTTGAATGCCAATATTGGACAATGTTATGAAGGTGACTTGAATGTAAATAGATGGATAATATTGACTAAATATATTGTATGAACTTGATGCACTCATCCTACTGGAAATATGGTCTATGGTGGAATGTGTTATTAACATCCATGCACAAAAGAAGAAATTTTCTAGACAAAAGGGTAAATGGAGAATCCAATATGGATCCATACAAGTCACATAGTCAAGAAGTATGGTATAAAAGTATCAACAAGAAAAGTTTTGATCGGTCAAGCCTGAAGTCGAGTCGAAAATAATTGTCTCAACCAGTCAAACCTTAAGTCGATTTGAAACAATTAAATGGTCAAGTCGACTAACTAAATGCAAGGAGAAAGGATCAAAGCCGAGTGTTTCAATAAAATGCAATAGATATCAAGAAGTATGGTATAAACATCTTAGCAAGAAGTTGAAGAATTTGAAATTGAAAAAGTCAAAGGTTGAAGTCAAACAAAATGCAGTAGATATCAAGAATTATAGTATAAACATCTTAGCAAGAAGTTGAAGAAGTCGAAGTTGAAAAAGTCGAAGGTTGAAGTCAAAGATATCGAAGGTAGAAATCGAAGAGGTCGAATAAGTCAAAGGTTGAAGTCAGATAAGTTGAAGAAGTCGAAGTAGAAGAAGTCGAATATTGGTCTGAGTAGAAGTGAAGTAAATTACCTTGAAGGTCGAAGTCAAAGGAAAATTTAGTCGAAAAATACAAGTCGGGATGACCAAAGTCAAATTACACAAGTCGATTTTCTTCAAAATTGAGTATGTCCAAGTAGAAGTGAATTAAATCACCTCGAAGGTTGAAGTCAAAGAAAATTGAATCGAGAAATACAAGTCGGCCAAAGAAAGTGGGGACGATTAAAGTCGAATTACTCAAGTCATTTTTCTTCCAAGTGGAGTTGGTCCAAGAAAGAAGTAAACCAAATTTTCCCAAAGGTCGAAGTCGAAGTAAACTTAAATCAATTCGGGTCTAGGATGAAGCAAGTTGGGTCGAACAGAATTGAATTAATCAAGTCAAATTTATTCTAGTTGAGTCAAGCAAAATATGTTTGTCAGTCAAATAAGGAAGGAAATAAGAAAAAGGGTGAGACCAAGTTGAATCTTTAGTGACTAGTAGTTGAAATGGATCCGATTTTAATATCCACGATCAAGTAAAATGTTTACAAGTTTATTTTAACTAGTCATTAACAAAGGAAATATATAGAGGTCGATTTATACATCTATGAAAAGGTAAAATGCACTGAAATTGATCTGGCATCCAACTATGAAAGGAAAATCTTGGCAAGTTTATTTCAAATAGCTTCCTTTACCAGCTACCTCACACATTTTATGGGGAAAGTTGTAATGAGTTGACTAGTTAAGCATGTTATGCACAAAACCCATGTTGTAGAATTTTAAAATTCATTCACATCGCTCCAGAATATTCATACGAAAATAGCTTTCTAATTTGGTGTATAGAAATCAATTAGTAAAAGTTATCATTTGTGTTAATTAAATGAAGCGGTTCAATGTTTAATTCCAAAAGGATACATTGTTTCAAAGTGGCACCCCTTGGAGGACTATATAAGAAAAGGAATGCAAAAGGAAAAATAGTGTCTTGGTGGATATATATATATATAATAATAATAATAATAATAATAATAATCTATTTTTAAGGTCATGGCCAAGCCAGACACCAAATTTGTGTATGAGACCCTCTCTGTCGAACGATTTGATAGGTAAAGTTTACAGAGGTATACATACCCTACCCCCCTTCTGGATTTGAACTTCTGATCTCTTAGGAGGAAAAACATGTTCTTAACACACACACACACACACACACACACACACACACACACACACACACACACACAGATATATAATGGATTGAATGAAAGTTCATTTTATGAGGTTGGTGCATCAAAAGTTTGTCTTTCTTTCCTTGATCTCCTTTGACCTCTTTTCTTGCCACTTCAAATATTTGTCTTTCTTTCTTTGCATCAAAAGTTTGGGTCTTCTCTGTAGCTTTCCTTACTACTGAGTCTTCTGTAGTCTTTCCTTGGGTCAGTCTGTCTTCTCCTGTAACAATGCCTCCTCTAGTTATAACATCAACTCTAGGGTCTTCTCCACGAGGTTCAACGTATACCAATTGCACTTGCGGGTCCTGCTGATGTCCTCATCTTTCCTGAAGTTTCACCAGTAGAACAGGACAATCTTCTATAATGTGTTCGAAGGAATTGTAGTAGCTGCAAGTAGTACAAGGGTTATGACAGTCCCTTGCTAAGTGTCCCAACTGTGCACATTTATAACAGGTTATCTGTCCTCGGCCTTGACCCATTCCTCCTCCTCGTTCTCTTCCTCTGAATCCACTGCGAGGATTGAAGTTTCCTCTCCCAGGGGAGTTATACTACATAGTGTTTCCTTCTTGCTGTAATTCACCTTGAATTTTGTATATGTCTCTGGACCTTTTGTGCATGAGATCGTAAGCCCTACAATCCCTATCATCATGTCCTACAGACTTACAGAATGTTCTATACAAATTTGTAAGTGTCTGAACATACTTTTTCATCTAATAGCACTCACCAAGGCGATGTCTATTTCTTCATACCTCGCACCAGGGTAAGGTGACTTGCTTCAAAGGGGTTCGAGCTCCAGAGGCCAAGTATTCATTGAATAGGGGACAATGTTCCTTGTCACGGCCTTATGATCTGCATCTGACACACCATATGTCTTCTCTTTTATCTTTTCCCTTGTCTTTCTTCATATCCTCGACTTGCAGAGACAAACTAGTTAGCTGACTCAAGATCTGACTCATACCTAAGCTGGATTCTCCCATAGGGGATGATTCTAACTTCATGGCGATCTCCAGTGCTTCAGACTACGAATCAATCTTCTTTTGCATCAAAGGAACTCTGATGTGTGGTAAGAGGGTAGCAATGAACCATTCTTTGTTATGTTCATCTGGGATCTGAAAGGTCAATCAGCCTGTTAAGGTCTTGAATCTCTGATCGAATTCCCAAACAGGTTTAGCTACCTTATGCTTGATCTCTTTCATCTCTGTAATACATTGTGACTCCAAATTGGGTTTCTTGAACTCTACAATCAACGTGTTCTTGATCTAATTCAACGGATTAGGTTGTGCAAGTCCTTGGACAAGCTTCATGTACCATCTTAGTGCACAATCCCTTAGGGTGTACTAAATTGGGTTCTTTTAATATCTTCGTCGGGGACATTTTTAATATTCCATACAGCTTCACATAGGAACCAGTGTTGATCAAGTCCTTCAGACACATCTCCCCTAAAAATAGGGAGCCTCATCTCATCTACCATAGATCTTCCTAGGGTTCCTGACTATGTGGTGGACTATTAGTGACAGTGCTCTGAACGCTCTAGTGGTTTAGATTATTCTGATTGCTTAATGTTACTGAATCAACAGGAGAGATAATAGTACTTACTTCAGTAGTCTACACAGTTCTTGAAGTTTATGGCTTGTCCTGGAAAGGTTCTTCGTCTTTCTCTTCCTCTTCCCTAGCGGGTTTTGAATACTCTTCATCCGTCAGATCTACCTCTTCTCCATTGTAGAAACCCTCATCCCCATAGTTATTCTTGAACAGGTTCAAAATATGAACTTCTCTTAACGCTCTCCCACTGTGCATATGTCCAGCCTCTGTGTCGTTGTCGCTATCCGAATTCCTAAACATTAGCTTTTTCAAATCCGACCAATCTACTGTATCTTCAAGATGTTCTTCTCATGCAATAGCATCTTGATCCTCAGCTTTAGAAAATGTAAAAAATTTCCTCTAGGTCTCTTGAAGAAATATCTCTTGGCTTGGCTATATGAATCTACTCTGTCAATAAAAAACTCGGTGATGTAGCCTCCAATGGTGCTATCAAACCAGTATCTACTGCTAGTGCTACGACGTTATCAAATCTCTTGACCTTCTTGATCATCGTCGACGTCCAAACCACAAGAGTTCTAGATATGATCTCAAACTGGGTATCTGCTAACCTAGATAACCACTCATATAGCTCCTGAAGGATTCCTCCAAAGAAAATTTCGTGTATATTAGTAAAGATATATCTCTCCAACCAATCCTCTGTACTAAGATTAGGGTTCTTGTTCTGGGCTTCATCGAAGTCCTTTTCTTGATCCTCTATCCACTTTTGAGTCTTCGTCTTTGATGGAAACCACCTTGACATTCCCTCAATAATATTCATGTCCCGACAACAAAACCATTTGTTGGCATAGGGGCAAACCCAGGGTTCAGCTCCAAGAGTGCACCAACAAGCCCTAGCTACTAGCCCTTTTGAAAACACCTACAAGGAAAATGCAGTCTCACCCGAAGGTACTTGGAGAATGTGTCCTAATTTTCATGCCCTCAAAAAACTCACAATCAAAGTTAAATTCCCCATTATTGTCATTGATGAGGTATTGGATGAATTGAGTGGTGCTCAGTACTTTCACCAAACTTGATCTCCATTCTAGATACCACCAAATTTGTATGAAAGAGGAGGACATTCCCAAGATTGAATTTAGAATTCATGCGGGTCACTATGATTTCTTGGCAATACCCTTTGTCCTATGTAATTCTCCCTCCACTTTCCAAAGTCTCATGAGTCATGTATTATGTCCTTTTCTCTGTCATTTTTTCTTAGTTTTATTTTATGATATTATCATCTATAGTAAAACCTAAAAATTCCATCTCGCCCATGTGGATCCAGTACTCCATATACTCTCTCAGCACCAACTTTTACTCAAACAATCTAAATGTGTCTTTGGAGCCTCAAAAGTAGAGTACCTGGTTCATATTTTTGGAAAGGATGGTGTACAGGTGGATCCTACGAAAATTGAATCTATGCAGGATTGGACTCGCCCTAAAAATATTAAGAGATTACATGGTTTTCTGTGTTTAATGGGATATTATTGGAAGTTTGTTTATAATTATGGAAAATTTGTAGCCCCTCTCACTTCTCTCCTTAAAAATAATGCTTTCACTTGGACTCCAGCTATTGATCAATCCTTCCACGTCTTGAAAGAAGCTATGTGCACAACCCATGTCCTGGCACTTCCTGAATTCACATACTTTTGTACTGGAATGCGATGCTTTTGGGAAAGGAAATGGTGGTCGTCCTCATACAAGATGGCAGGTCGTTGGCCTTTATTAGTAAAAAACTTTCAAAGAGACATTTGGTCCAATCCATTTATGAAAATAAAATGTTATATATTGTGCATGCAGTGGATCTCTGGCATCTTGACTCCTTATCTATTGGGGAAACACTTCCAAATCAAAACCTATCATTAGAGCCTCAAGTATTTTATGGAACAATGAATCTCATCCCCAAAGAAAGAAAAATGGGTGAACAAGATATTTTTATATGATTATGAGATCATTTACAAGAAGGGAAAGGAAAATGTGGTTGTTGACACTCTTTCCAAGAAATATGAAGAAGAAGGGTCCCTCTTTTACCTCTTCTTCATTGTACCAGACTGGCTCCATGATGTTCATCATGAATGACTGCAAGACCCAAAAATTTCTCTCCTAATCCAACATTTGCAACATAGTTCTCCAGCTTCTCCAGGGCACTCTTGGCACAATGAATAGATTTGCTACAAAGGTCGTTTGTATTTAAGCCAACAATCACAACTTAAATCCATAGTGATTTCTGAGCGTCATGCTTCACCCAGAGTTGGACACTTAGGGTTTACCAAAACCTATGAATGGGTCAAAAATTGTTTTTTCTGGGATGATATGAAGCAGGATGCCTGTACCTTTGTGGTCGAATGTGATGTCTATCAAGGAAATAAGGGAGAAAAAATCAAATCTCTGGGCACACTCCAATCGTTTCCAAGTCCCCCTACTATTTGGAGAGACATTTCTATGGATTTCATTGTTGGCTTACCTAAATTGGGCATTAATTCAATCATCATGGTGGTATTTGATCGTCTGTCCAAATATGCTCATTTTTGTTCTCTTCAACACTCATTCATTGAATCCACAGTGGCTCAAATCTTCATGGATAATATTTTCAAACTTCATGGAATGCCTCATTCTATTGTCTTTGACCGAGATCCAACCTTCACCAACAATTTTTGGAAATAATTTTTGAGGCTCTAGGGAACCCAATTGCATCTCAGTACTACCTATCATCCCCATACTGACGACCAAAATGAATTTCTCAACAAGTTTTTGGAAGCATAATTTTGGTGTTTTGCATCAAACTAACAAAACTAACGGGCTCAATGTTTACCCCTAGTTGAATGGTGGTACAACACATATTACCATACAACTACTTACATGACTCCTTTTGAAGCAGTCTATGGCCAAAATCCTCTATCATTTCTCTACTACATGCCAGGTGTCTCAAAGGTCCAGGAGGTTGACAAAAAACTAACATTCCGTGAGGCCATTCTCTGTACCCTCAAAGAAAATTTGGTCCTGGATCAGAATCACATGAATAAACAAGCAGATTAACATCGTTTTGAATGTCAATTTTTTGAAGGGGACCATGTGTTTATTTTCTTGCAACCTTATAAGTAGACTTCACTAAAATTTGAAAACTGTTAGAAACTTGCTCCCAAATTTTATGGTCCTTATAAAATTCTCAAGTGCCTGGGGCAAGTGGCCTACCAGTTAGCTCTTCCCAATCATTCTAAGCTCCGCCCCTTTTTTTATGCCTCGTGATTAAAGAAAGTGATTGGAAATAAGTGTCAAACTCATATCAGTCTCCCCGAGTTGGATGAAGAGGGTTCCATTTGGTTTTATCCATAAGCAACATTTGACTAGCGAGAGCATCGTCTCCATCATCACACCATCAAGGAAGTGTTAATTCAATGGAAATATACAACTCTATAATATGCCACCTGGGAGTTGACCACAATTCTGCAACAATTTCCTCATCTCAAGCCTTGAGGACAAGGTTTTTCTTCAAGGCAAGGGCACGTTAGGGACCTAACGTCCCTAACCTCTCATCTAGGTAGAATAATATATTTTCAATGTAATAAAGGATGACATTAGCTAATAAGGCCTATTTAATAAATGTGAACAAGTCAAGGTAAGAACACCTAATAGAAGCTTCCACTTCTAGAAAGATCTTCCTCTAGAATATTCTTTAGAAGATATAATTAATGTAAATAAGAGTAGGAGGCATGAGAAACTTTGTTTTGAGAATTATTGTAATAGATATCTACTCTGCTAGAGGTTTCCCCCTTGAAGAGGCAAGTGAACATTGCTTTCTCTAAATAAAGGTATCATTTTCAGTGTTGCTCTTCTTAATATTTTGTTGTTCCATTGATATATGTTGAATATTCCTATTTCTGCATATTATATTACATATAGTACCTTACAATATGAGTACTAGTAGTTTTTTTTGAGCATTGGGTATGGATGTGATGGTGTTAACCATTATTAGTGGATGAATCTCAAGCATTAGGCTCTAAAGATAGCTTATGGGGCTCAATATCCATGAATGACACCTTGAACTACCACAAATTACCTCTCGAGGGTATCTTTTTCCATTGAGTGAGGATATGGGTACCATTAGGATATTTTTAGTACTAGTCGCGGGTCTTGGGGCCCTTGACATCATCAGGGGAGGTAACTAAAGCCTTAGGCCTTAAACTAATCTTCTATTCATCCAAGGCCAAGAACGATGTGTTGAACCACCACAAGGGACCTTTTCTAAGTTATTTTTTCCCTCCTAATGGGGATATTGATGCTAATAAGACTTTTTTAGAACCAAGTATGACGCAAGTCGCCCCTCAGTGGATGGTCGCACCACCAGGACCTTCTCACCCTTAGGCCCTGAAGATTCAAATCTCTTCCACTCCCTCGGGAGTGCTTCACCCACAGTATACTTCCCTCGGCGATTCCCCACTCTCGGAAATCGGGAAATCGGCACTCGCGTGTTCGCGAGTTTATCGTTTGTGTTATCAACCCTTCAACTCCCGAGCTCCGATCCCCGATGGTCAACGGTCAATGATCGCGCGTCGGGTTTTCCCTTATCGGGATATCCCGACCTGCGATATCAATACTCCGTGCTTTCAAAGCCCCAAGTGCCGAGGTGTCGATCCCTCGCTACAATGCCACCTGTATTCCACTATTTCTCCGGGGTCCCACGCTGCCACGTCGACCTCGGGATTTCGTGGATCGCGGGTCCGCGGCTCCAAGTTTCCTACTGCTGGAAACCCCGAACGCCGAAAATCCGATGTCCCAGATTCGTGCCACCTGTCTCTCCAGCAATCGATGGCTCAGATCAAATCGGGGGATCGCACCTCGCGATATCAACGTGCATGTGATTCTTGCACTCTCCAACCTTGATTCGCCGATGTGCGATGACCAAGGATTCTTCTGCCACTTGAGGGTTAAACCCCTCGCTCCTTCATCCAGATCCGACGACTCACGGAACTTCGCGGGTCTTCGCGACGATTCAAGTCGTCGATTCTCTTCCTCTATGAAGAGATCTCCGCTCCACCACCTTCGTTCAATGCAACTGAAGACAAAGGCACTGCTTCTCCTGAGCTTTGTTCCTCTGATGCCTTCAGGGAACTTTCATGCACTTTGCTCACTCTTCAATCTTCAACTACTCTCCAAGTGCTGAAGTTCTTCCGGGTACTGTGCGCTCACGCTGCAACAACTTCGTCCTTCCCCTTCTCAGACTTGCCACTGAGATTCAACCTCGACCTGCACTCACCTGCACGGCTCGAATACCT
>JASDQU010684204.1:0-45269 GCA_032191745.1 Picea mariana | reverse complement strand
AGTTCAACTGTTTAGCCTCCTCGACGCACTCTATGCGGAGGAATTCAACTGCCTCTATGCAGGAATCTCCTGGCCTAAACAGAGAAACAATTGAAACTCATTCCTTCACTCTCTCAGGTTTCGAACCTGATATGCAATCACATATGTAGCATATAACAGATAAGCATAGAAAGAAGCAAACATGCACAAGCATAATATCAGCAACACACAGAGATCAAACACGTCCATGGAATTGAATCAGGGCTCTTCCTATTAATTCGATAACTGTACATGGAGGTTCTTCACAACTCTCTGCTCTGCTCTTCTTGCTCTCTACGCTAATGCTGAATGAATTGTTATGTTACAATGATACAAGGGAGGGTGTCTATACTCCGTTTTCCCTCTCGAAAGCTAAAATTGTCTAATCTACAGTTAATTCCCTATCTACCTGCATTAAAACTAAATAAATGCCTCATCTACTTAAGGACGAGAGCTTATCCGCTCAAGGTCCGTTACATATACAAAGTGCGCTTCATCACATCAAAACATTAATGCTTGGCGCAGCCATATATCACAATGGTTCAAAATTTGAATGCTGGCGCTTTCCAGCTGTTCCTTTGCCTCTTCGTGCTGGCTCGCTTGAAAGGGGAGCGATGCTCCTGCATCAAAGTACATGTCTTCATTCCCTAGACATGGTTGGGGAAAGAAACATAGGCCCTATGTCCTAAAGGAAATTTCTAGGAATTTAGGGATAAGAACGATGCCTTGAACCACCACACATGAACTATTGAGGGAATCCTTTACTTTTGAGTGGGGATATGGATTCCATTAGTAATTTTTGAGAATTAGGTATGGGCTTGAGGGCCTTGGAAATCATTAGGGTAGGAAACCACAGCATCAATCCCTAAAGGAATATTTTAGGCATCAAATTCCAAGAAGGGTGCCTTGAAAAATGACACATGGTCCCTCAAGGGTATCCATAGCCTAAGACAAGGGATATTGATGCTATTTGGTGGTCTTGAGTAGTAGGTGTAGGTCTTGGGGACTTAGACATGATAGAGAGAGGAATCACATGATTTAGGCCTTAATGGAAGCTTTGAGGTATATGATACCATGAACGATGCATCAAAACACCACACATGACCTCTTGAGGGTAACCTTGACCTCTGAGCATTTTCTATGGATCTCAGGGCCTCAACATTGTTGAAGGATGATGCCCAATCCTTAGCACCTAAAGAAAATATCCAGGAATTTAGGGATAAACACAATACCTTAGACCACCACACATGACTTCTCAAGGATATCCTTAGCATATGAGTGGGGATATCGGGGATAACACTAGGTATAGATATTAAGGTCCTAAACATGGTCGGGGAAGGAATCTTAGGCCTTAGGCCCTAAAGGAAGCTTCTAGGAATCTAAGAATGAGAAAAGCACCTTGACGAATCATACATAAAGCTAGGTTATATAGATTTGAAACTATATGTTATAAAAATATGTGTATGTAAATAAATAAAAAATGTTTATTATATTTTTTTACATTCAAATAGTATGTTAAAATGTGATGAAGTATAATAAACAAAGGTTTCATCTTAAGTCGAAATCTTATGAAAAGAACATTGACATTGATGCAAATTTTTTTCTTAGTTTTTTATCACATTCTAATGCAAATATAAATAGTTTATGTTTCATTATCCCACACCCCCTTCTTCCCCTTCTTAATTGTGTTAAGATATAGGAAGAAAATAAGAAAAAACTAATACTTTATATGTTAGGTTAAACTTGTCTCAATAAAATAGCCAAAGTTGTTAGTTTAACATGGGTGGTTTTAGGCACTTGGTTTTGGTAGCCCATGGTTTCACAATTTATGGATTGCATGTAATAAATCCTTTAAAAGTTTGGTGATACTCCATTGTAATGTGTCAATTTGAGTGGTGAAGGCTCACTTGGTAGGTGCTAGGATATTGATCGGCTTGGCCAGGTTTTGACCAAAAGACAAATAAATCTATTAGCTAGTTTTTCCCGATTTGTATTTTCTAAGTTACATGTGAATATGTTATGTGTGGTATTTTTTGCTAGTTGACTATTTTCACTCTCTAGCATTTTTATTTCTCTTCATTTTTATTTCTGATAGTAGATCTCTCTTGCGAGAGAATCCCTAATTAAGTTTCCTAGATTTGCATGGTAAAGTGCAGATCAAGCGTGGCTGGAATCTTGGCAAGGTAGATCGAGCTGAGACGTACCTAGATCAAGTCAATCTGGTTGCAACGTGCCCATATCTGGTAAACCGAGCTATGAAGACCGTGATAGAAAGTTAAAAGGTGAGTTTCTTGCAGATAAATAAGACTGGAGATGTGATAATATAATCGCAGGTGTATTTTTGAGATGGAGGATATATCTCTACTTGTGGCGAAGTGTTGTAGGTCCCACTGTTATAGATTTTCCTACCTCAATTGTAGTTCGATGAGCCATAAAATGTATTGAAAACCCTTGTTGAATCGAGAGATTCTACTCAAAGGCAACATTTTATGCGTAAGACAAAATGTGAGCCCTCATCCAAGTTTTGGTCATTGTGTGGTGGTTGGAAAGTAACGTCAAGGGTTTGGTGGAGAGTGTAGCTGGGCTCTGCAAAATCACTGAAGCCATAATTGCAAGCAGTGGGAGTCGTCCAAAGGGATAAGCTTTGATATCCTGGCCCTTAATAATCGAATACCACCTCATAAAAAAAAGGCACCAAAGTAAGAAATGCATGAGGTCCATGGGAAAGCAAGCATAGGTGATGATTAGAACTAGTGGTCATGGTTGTGCGACTTGATGGCGGAGCCATGGGAGATGGATATGAGATTGCAGTTGTTAGCGACAAAAACATTACAAGAAGCGGTGGAGGTCGATTAGCACGAAATGGTGATGACAACATTGAAGAGGAACTTGAAGAAGCCCATGTCGTTGGTAAAATGGCATAAGATTTCTGGGTCGTAGGGGGTTAGGGATTTGTATATGAGTCACAAGCCCTATATTTTAGTTGAGACACATATGAATGACAAAGGGAAAGAGATGCATATCAGAAGTGGCATGGTGTCGACACCATTGGTTATTGCCATAGGTGTTTCCTGTGTTTTGGAAATGAAAGCAAATGAGAATGACAATTGGGTTTCCTAGAAGATGATCGAATTGAGTGATAACAGATATGGATCGTTCGATGTTATGAATGTGGATTTCATGGAGTAGAATGAAATATTGTGAGGGATGATATGGGAAATTGTTGGGAAATCGCGTGGTCACGGATGAATTCAAAGGTGATTTGGTCAAGGCGACAGAGGACGTAGGGTAGAAAAAGAAGTTGCATAAAGATCGGAGGAAGCCACTGAGAGCATGAATGTGTGAGAGGCTTGAAGGAAAAGGATATTAGTCCTTTCGTTATGTCATTTTCGAGAGGAGAAGGAAGAAAAAGGAAATATTTCAAGGAATTGGCAAAGGATTTTTGAGGAAATGCCTTGTGGTTCAAAGACAATTGCAAAACGCAGCCGGACATGTACGCCAAGATCGACAATTTGAAGGATTCATGCAAAGTCTTTGACATCATGTGTCAATAAGATGTGATGTGCATGAGCACTTGAGACGAAGCGAAGGCTGGACAATGGAAAGAATGAGTACGAGTGTAGCCATATTGGAGAATTCTTCAAGAAAATGAAAGAAGGAGGTGGAGGTCAAATAAATGCAAGGCAAGAGGATAAGTGTTGAGATAACAAAAATAATAATAAAATTGTTCATATAATGGAGTTGAAAATTTAATGTAAATGGGCATACCACTGTAATATTTGGTTAGGCATGTGTAACCATGGTAAATTGCCCGTGAAGTCTAGATATAGAGCTAGGTGATAGGGGGTACATGTCAAATTTGAGGGGGATAGGGCCTATAGGTGAGAAATGCAGACTCACTTGGTGGTTTGGTCATATTTGGTCATGGGAAACCCCAAGTCAAGCTTAAATGGGGGAATGTTAGGTTAAACTTGACTCGGTAAAATAGTCAAAGTTGTTCGGTCGACATGGGTGGATTGGGGCACATGGTTTTGGTATCCCATAGTTTCATAACTCATGGATTGCATGTAATAAAACCACCCATGGATTGCATGTAATAAAGCCTTTAAAATTCTGGTGATACTCCATTGTAATGTGTCGATTTGAGCGGTAAGGGCTCACTTGGTAGGGGCCAATATATTAGGCAGCTTAGCTAGGTTTTGGCCAAGGGACTAATAAATCTATTAGTTGGTTTTTCTCGATTTGGGTTTTCTAAGTTACATCTAATGCATATGTTATGCATGGTATTTGTTTCTGGTTGAATATTTTCACACTCTCGCATGTTTATTTCTCTTCACTATATAGCTATATGTATTATTGTACAATGCTTATATTCATGTTGTATTGATTATAATTATTAGTTCTAATTATTATTTCTTTTTTATCAACCAAAATTATGGATGATAAAAATGTTTCAAATTTTATTTAGGCTTCACATCAAATGAACAAACATCAAGAATTACTTCTATATGTCATACATGTAACATATGAATAAGAGATTTTTTTTTATCTTTTCATTAAATTTGACTAAATATTTTTTCTAAGATCACTTTCTAAATTTTGAGTTCAAGAGTTCTTAAATTTGAAAAAGTTTTTTTTTTTTAAATTTATTTATGTATATTTGGTAGAATTAAATTTTCATTCAATAATGTTTGAATGATATACTTGAATTTCTTTATAGAGAAAAATAAATTAAATGTTGTGTTATCTAAGATTTTGTAAATTTAAAATAAATGTTTTGTAACTAAACATAAATTATTCAACATGTGACCCGTTAAATAATAAAGTATAAAAAGAAAAAAATATTATAATGAATGAATGATTCATGTGAATATTAGTGGTCACCTACCTCTTCCAACTAGCTCACACACAGTTTTCATCTTGGCAATTTTTTTCTAGTTTTTCGGGTCCTAAACTTCTGGGGCCATTTTGAGGCCCTAAAAAGGCATTTTTTGGGCTCGCCACAATCACAACGTAGATGGATTTAGAGTGTGAAAAAGTAATGTGTAGTCATCAGATAGACCTTTCCAATGGGATATCATGCTCCTAAAACATAGATCGTATGCAAAAGTTATGACCCCAGGAATTTGATGTATCAACTTACCCCATCGGGACCCATGTGACTTTTTCCGCTTCATTTCCTAGGGTTAGGTTTTTGAATGTCTAGGGTTTTCTGATTACATCTTGATGATAACAAATCCTAGAGGATTCATTTTATTTTTTTCATGCGAATGTGTGTATTCACCACATGTTTCATTTTTTATTTTATAGTTTCAACAAATTTCTTTATTAAATAGAAGTTAAGTTTCACTGTATATTTCTTATTGTTCTCGATATATAGATGCTAATGTTATAGATGTGTTTCATTTTGTTCCTCTCATAAATCCGTATCAGTGATATCAGAGCAGTCTACTCTTCATTTGTTTCTTTGTGCATGTCCCCAACAAGGTTAAGGTATAAGCAATTGGGTCTTGAACCAGTTGAGCATTTGCAAGATTGGCCTCGTTGAACTCAATGGTCACCCATAGGGGAAGAAAATAGAGACGATGGGGCATGAAATCCCTTTAAACTATTTCTCAAGGAATCCCTCGTGCGACAGAGGAATGAGATGATTGATAATTTTTTGCAAATCCTTTGACAACTGCCAACAGGTGACCCATCTTCCTCGAGCGGAGGCATCGACACCTTCAAGGTACAAATCAATTTTGATATTCCTGTATTTGATGGTCAAATAGATGCAGATGCTGTAGAAAAAAGGTAAAACCTTCTAGAACGATATTTTTTTGTCCATAACTTTTCTAATAGAGAAAAGGTTACATTTGTGCTCCTTAAAGTCGTCCCCTATGTCAAATATTTGTGGGAGAATTTATGTGAGAAAAAGGAAACAAATGAATCTACATTATTTGTAGTCGCACCCACTTGGGGTTCTTTCAGGGATGTTATTAAGGAAAAATACTACCATGTTGGAAGTTATGATGACTTATATACAACATGGACCACACTACAACCAGAAATGGACCAAATAGTTCCAGAGTTCACGAATGTCTTCCATACCTTGCGCACCAAGAGTTTACTCTGAGTGACATCTGGTGCTCGAGTACCATGATGGAATGCATAGATACATCCAAACAAAAATGGATTTTTTGGATATCTCGACCTTGGCCACGACCTATCTAAATGTTTTCCAAATAGAGAAAAAACTTAAACAAAAGATGAAGAAGTTTGGGTCTACAAACCCCTCACAGTAGAAGCAGAGAAAATGCAGCCCCAACCCATATAAAAAAGGATAGAGAAAGGATGGATAGCCTCAAGAAAACCAATCTAAGACACAAACAAACAATGCCAATGGGAAGACAAAGAAAGACACTGGAAAGTGGTGCTAGTTCCATAAGATCCCCTGGAATAACATCGTTGAACGCCACTCAAATAAGTCATTGGTGGCCGAGGTGAAAGCCTTTAAATCATATGTGGCCTCCGAATCTGAGTCAAAAATAGAAAAATGGACATGGATCATTGACGCAGAACCCAATGCCACTGTTGCTACAACCAAGGTCTAGAATGGTGAACCTGATGAACCAAAGGAAGCTGAGCACCTCTTTCATTCACAGATGTGGGTGAAGGGTACTCCACTACACTTAATTTTGTATAGAGATAGTGAGAAGAATCTCATCTCAGAGGAGGTCACCAAGCAGTTAGCTTTGCTGAAAACACCACACCCATAACCATACACCATCGGTTGGATCCATCAATGGAGTGATCTCCAAGTCAACCAACAATGTTGCTGGCCCTATGGCATCAATCCCTTCAAAGATGAGGTATTATGCGATGTCGTCCCCCTTGAATTTTGTGATTTTCTTTTGGGACAACCTTATTTCTGGAAATTTCATGTTGTATATGAGTCTAGGCATCATAGTGTTATTGTTACTTTGGAAAATAAATTGTACAAGATACCTGAGGTAGTCCCACCTATCGCCATTTCCTTGATCTTTGCCAAGCAATGCAGGAAGGTCATCTCTTAGATTGAGAATTTTGTCTTATTCGTGATTCATTCTCAAAGTGAGCATAAGGTTGCAGCCAAATCCATGGCCTCCACGACAGGTCTCTCCATGCAGTAGAAGAAAGTGAATGAGGTTGTGGAAGAATACAAAGACATATTCTCCTCAACCACTAGGGTACCTCTGCACTTTCAGGTCAAGCACTCAACCAATATAAACCCTAGCACACCGCTACCTAATGGGGAAGTTTATTACCGCTCTTTGTCAGAAAATGAGGAAATAAAGCGCTAGATCCAAGAGCTGCTCGAGAAGGGGCACATCCAACCAAGATCATCACCTTGTGGAAGCCCAATCATGCTTGTGTAGAAGAAAGACAAGACCTTGTGACTCTGCATTGATTACCGGGCCGTAAATAAAATCACAGTCAGGAACCAATACCCAATTCCCCGAATTCACGATCTCCTTGACCAGCTCAAAGGGGCCAAATACTTCTGTAAGATCGATCTGAAGTTTGGCTACCACTAGGTGCCAATAGAGAAAACCAATGTATGGAATACTTCATTCAAGTCCAAAGAAGGTCTTTTTGAATGACTGCTCATGCCCTTTGGCTTGATAAATTCCCCAACAACTTTCATGAGGATTATGGACGATATATTGCGACCTTTCATCAATTATTTTGTGGTGGTGTATTTGGATGACATCTTCATCTTCAACAAGAGTTGGGAGGAACACTTGCAGCATATTCAACAGGTTCTTCACACTCTGCAGCAACACAAGCTATATGCAAATTTGGAAAATTCTCCTTCAGTGTGAATAGGATCCAATACCTAGGCTACATTGTTGATGAGCATGGGGTGCATGTAGATCCAAAAAAGATTGATATCATTTGTGACTAGCCATCCCTGAACACACTCACTGATCTTCAAAGATTCTTAGGCCTTACCAATTTCTATCGTAGGTTCATGTTGGGATTCTCCCACATTACATGGGCCCTTATCCAAGTGATGAGGGGTGGAGGAAAGGAAAAGTTCGTGTGGGGCTAGTCACAACAGAAAGAATTTGATGATTTACCTACAACAACCTTTTGATATTGAGATAGATGCTTCGGACTATGTTGTGAACGCACTTCTCACTCAACATGGAAATCTTGTGGCCTATCATAGTGAGTCACTATCAGATACCGAGACCTGTAAGTACCCCACTTACGATAAATAAATGTACTCCATTGTACAAGCTTGTGGCCAATGGAGGCATTACATTCTCATGAAGGAGACATTCATCCACACTGATCATAAGCCTCTGCATTTCATGTAGACACAAGGAAAATTTCCCAATGACCACCATCAAAAGTGGTCCACATACTTGCAGTATTTCCATCTCAGCATCAAGTATAAGACATGGAGCACAAATAGTGTTGTTTACTACCTCAGTCGACCTCCAATCACAACATTAACCATGGTTTTACACTCCTACGGAAATGAGACCTTCGAGTGGCCCCAACTCTATGAGAGAGATCCTGACTTTGCCACTACCTACCATATGCTGGGAAAAAACTTAGTTGTCACTAATTTCCATATTCAAGACAACTTGTTGTGTCATTTGGGCCATATCTGCGTCCCATCAAGCGAGCGAGCGAAGATGATTTGGGAATCTCACTACAGTCATATGGAAGGACTCTTCGACGTAGAAAAGATAGTGGCAGTGTTGAAACAACATTTCTATTGGTTGAATCTTTGACAGGATGTCAACAAATATATCAGGTCCTATATGACCTGTGTCATTTCCAAACCGACTATTAAGAAATAAGGCATGTAAACCCCTCTGCCTACTCCCAACGAGCCTTGGGAATCCATATCTATGGACTACATGTCGAGCCTTCCTTAAACCAAGAAGAGAAATGACTATGTTTTTGTTGTTGTTGATTGATTTTCTAAGATGGTGATTATGGGCCTACAAGAAGAGCATCATTGTGGAGGCCACTTCCAAGATCTTCTTCGAATGAGTGTGGGTACATTTTGGGATACCGCAAACCATCGTCTCATATCGGTACAGCCTATTCCTCAACACTCTCTAGTCAATCCTCTGGTCATGGACGGACACCAAGCTCACCAAATCCACAGCCCTCCACCCCCAAACAAATGGCCAAACTGAGGTCTTCAACAAGCTCATCATGCATATCTTATGCAAGTACAATTCCAAGAATCCACACACATGGGATGAGAGTCTTCCCTATGTTCAACATAGTTACAATAGATTCATACATAACTCAACTAGACACAACCCCTTTCAGGTGGGGTTGATATTTCAACCACTGGGTCCCATGGATGTTGCACTCCCCCTTGCGTCCACACAGGAATAATTGTTCCATGCTCAAACCGAAGCTGACAAAGCCACCCAGTTCATTGAATGAATCTAGCACATCCTCCGACAGGGTCATGATATTTTGCAGAAGTCCAATGCCAAGTACAAGCAGCGCCATGATCAACACTGAGTGCCACACAAGTTTTAGGTCAGAGTTAAAGTTTGGATGAATTTGCAAAAAAATCTCCTTATAGGACCCCATCGGAAGATTTGTATGGACCTTACACCATCACCAAGGCTATGGGTGACAATTATTTTGAGCTCAACATTCCCCCCTTCCTTGGCTTGCACCCAATGTTTAATGTGGACCTCCTTCGACCATACTTTCCACCATTATTGGACACCTCGGAGATAACAAAAAAATTGACACCGAAAGAGCTCAACCTTGACTGTATGGAACATGAATCCACTAATCAAATAATGGACACACATGTCAAGGGTACTCACCAATAGAAGCTTCAACTTTATCATGTTGTCAAAGTGGGGCAACTCCTACACCAAGGAAAGTGGCTCACTTGAGGCCAAATTCATCATAAATTTCCTCATATGATGGGGGAACTCTTTGCATTGAAGACCATTTCTTCTGAAAGGGGGAGTATTGATCTAGGTGGATATCAGTGGCCACCCACCTCTTCCAACTGGCTCACATACAATTTTCATCTTGGCATTTTTTTCTAACTTTTTGGGTTCTAAAATTTTGGGGCCATTTTGAGGCCCTAAACAACATTTTTTGGGATCGCCACAGTCACACTGTGGAGGTATTCAAATTATGACGATAGAATGTGTATTCTTTAGATATACCTTTCCATCGGGCTATCATGCACCTAAAATGGATATCGTATACAAAAGCTACGACCCCAGAAAGTTGATGTACCAACTTACCCCATCGAGGCCCACATGACCTTTGGCGCTTCATCTCCTAGGGTTAGGTTTTTGGATGTCTAGGGTTTTTTTATTACTTCTTGATGTTAATAATGACTAAAGGCCTCATTATAATGTGTTCAGGCGAATGTGCATAGCCACCACATCTATTCTCATAGATTAGCTACCACCATTCAAGTAAGATTGTTTCATTTTGCATTTTACAGTTTCAACGGATTTCTTTATTGAATAGAAGTTAATTTTCACTGTATCTTTGCTATTGTTGTGTGTATATTTGTATTAATTTTAAAAATCTGTGTTTCATTTCATTCCGATAATAAATCGAGATCAATGAATTAATTAATAACCCATTAAATAATAAAGTATAAAAAGAAAAAAACATTATAATGAATGAATTAATTAATTTTGAGTTTTTAAATTTATATTAAGAATATTTATATGTTCTTTGATTATAAATATATATTTATAATTGTGACTCAGAATTCGTGACCATTTTCAATCTACGGTTCCAATATTTTAATGAGAAGAGGGTTTTGAAAACAAAGGTGCTTTGTTTCTTTTATGGTTCTTGTTTTAGGCTCATCCAAAGTCATGGCCTAGTATCGATAATGGCCACCTAGGGGGTGGGGTTGAGAAATCCCTCCCAAAATCATCCAATTCAAAACAAAGGTATCAATCCATCTTCAAGGAATCTGAAATACTCGAACATGGAGGACACTGATAATGGAGCGGGAAGAGGAAGGAGCACTTCCGTGTTAACCATAAACAAGGTAAGCCTTAACAATACAAGCCAGGGTAATGCATAGCTAAAGATAAGGAGACACCCAACTTCGAAATCATATCTCCCTCAATCAATGAAATAATACAGTACATGAAAGACCATGATCTCATTGGAAATTTCATCTGTGTATGGCCCACAGAAAAATCTCTGATATGGTGGATTATCACAAAGTGGAAACTCAATGACCACTACAACCTGTACTTTGGGTCAAAATGATTTTTCACATTCATATTCACTTTCCTGAAGACAGAGAACACATATTTGACAACGACCCATATTTTCAACTTTGTCAGGCTATACCTTAGATTTCAGGTTGAGTGATTCAGTCCAGATCAAGAAGATTTCAAATTTTCCCCAGTTTGGATCTGAATTTAATCGCTTCCCCATGATTTATATAATCCCAACACCTTGGAGGGGATAGGTAACATGTTGGGATCCTTTTCTCGAGCCTCAAAGGAAACACACACTGCATCATACACCCCTTATTCTCGGCTTTGTGTATATATGGAAATTTTAGGTGATTTACCAGATGTAATATGTCTAACTCATGAGGACACATAGTTGTTTCAAATGTTGGACTATGAGAATATCCCATTTCAATGTCGTAAATGTCATGAACACATGAACGTGTTCACGGATTTCTCTCTGAACACCCTGGAGTCGCAAGACAATCCAACAAAAGAGAAGGACTCGAAAGGATTCACCAAGGTTGTAACCTTCCATAGAACATCCAAAAGCACCAGTTGTAGGAGCAATAGAAGAAATCCCAAACCATCAACAATTTCAAAGTCCTCAATCAAATCCTAGAAAATGTCATGGAACTTGGAAAGGAGATCACCAAAGAAACCACAAATCCAAATGATGGGAACGAAAAGTATAAGAACAACAAACATGTAGAGGAAAATGAAGACAACAACATGCTTGATGAAGAAGTATCAGATATGTACTTGGGGAACTCGACTTATAGGGGTTGGAAGAAGCATGTAGCTGCCAAGACCCCCAGTGTATTCCTCCAAGACAAATACAACTACTACAAGAGGTGATGATGAAATCCAGATCCCAAACTTCTATGGGAATTTAGTACAGAAAAAGAAAGGACCCCAAGCAAGGCAACAAGGAAGACAAAAAAATGAGGATGCAATACCAACATGAAATGTATAGAAGAAGTAGGGGAGAAGTTGATATAATTTGTCCAATACACTAATATCTCAGATATTTTCCAAACCTCCCAACCCCCTTTCAATTGAAAGTAATCACATGGTACATTAGAGGCACCAATGGGCCTCAGAAGCGAAGGAATTTGACAAATAAAATTCTGCAGGAAAAACCTACAATTATGATGTTACAAGAAACCAAATGTACCAATAACTCTATTTAATATTTAACAAAGAAAATATGGAAAGGTAGAAAATCTTTAGTGACTGATGCTCAAGGAGCGGCAGGTGGCCTTGCCATTCTCTAGAATCACAATGAGGTAATCTTAACTAACAATTTTTCTACTCCTTTTACTATTTCCACAAAATTTCAAGTTATAGGCACGAATGTCACTGCGGTCATTTCCAATGTTTACGGACCCCAAACTCCATAGAAAAAAAAATGTTTTAGCTCCATTCAATGGATCAAATATCATATATAGAATATTCTCATTACTTGTTGGCAGAGACTTTAACATGATAATTTTATTGCTAGAAAAGAAAGGAGGTAGAAGAAGGCTAGACGAGGAAAACATTCTTTTTGGAGAAATTATTGAACAACTAAACCTTATATATATGGAAACCACTAATGGAGCCTTCAGTTGGAACAATAAAATAAAAGGTGAACACCAAATTTCCTCGCAGCTGGACAGGTTCCTGATATTAGAAAGAACTATAACCACTAGAGGGTAATTCACTTCTAATATTTTGTCGGCAGCGGGATCAGATCATTGGCTAGTCAACCTAGAATGGCACAAGGTGGGGAAGCCTATACAGAAACCATTTAGGTTTGAGAAGTTTTGTCTGAACCACACTAACTTCTAGAAAACCGTGCTGAACTGGTGGCAGAGCATGGAGGTTTATCAGGGAACAAAAATTTACAGGTTCCAACAGAAACTCAAAACTCTCATAATATATTTAAAGAAGTGGAATAAATAAGTTTCTGGTGACATATTCAAGGAAAAACACGAGTTGGAGGAACAAATGAAGGAGGTTCAATATGAAATAATCTCAACAGGTTACTCAGAAAGGATTGAGAAAGAAGAGGCGAATCTGCAGGCTAAATTGGATGAAAGGGAGAAGCAAGAGGAAATTTCGTGGAAACAAAAATATCTCAATTTTTGGCTCCAGGAAGGTGAAAGAAACACAAAATTCTTCCATTCTACTACACTTCAACACCGCTTGAAAAATCTTATTGTGATGTTGCGTAAGGATGATGGCCATACTCTCACCAATAAAGAAGATATTGAACAAGTCATATTCTTCAAGACGCTCCTAACATAACCTATTGCTGAAAAAACTGAATCAATAAGAGATATAACTCAACACATCCTAGGTAGTGTCTTACAGGAGAAAAACGATAATCTTATGAAGTTGATTTAAATGGGTGAGGTGGAGCAAGCGGTGAAGCAAATGGAAGCAGGAAAATCCTCGAGACTGGATGGATTCACGAAGAACTTCTTCCATCACTGCTGGGACATTTCCAAGCATGAGGCATGGGACATTTTCGAAGACTCCAAAAGAAACAGGAATGTGCTACCATCTTTCAACTTGAATTTATTGGCACTCATTCCAAAGGAAAATGTAATGGTAAGTCTTGATAAATTTCGACCCATCTTTCTCTATAATGTGCTTTACAAGATCATAAATAAAGTAATTTCCAATAGAATCAAGCCTCTTCTACCCCATCTCATCTCTCCATAACAATTCGGTTACGCATAACGCTGAAAAATATTGGATGGAATAATTCTTAATCACAAGGTGATTCACACATTGAAAGTTACTAAAACTCTCGGCATGATCATCGAATTGGACATGTAAAAAGTTTTCGACAAGATCAGTTGGAAATACATAGAGAACATATTGATTATCTTTCAGTTATACCCCTCTTGGATCCATTGGGTTATTTCCCTTACCTCCTCTGCATTCTTCTTTATCTTTATCTTGGTTAATGTATTTCACTCCCATACCTTTAATCCCTATAGAGGTATCTTTCAAGGATCTCCCTTTATGTTCATCCTAAAGGTGGAAGGTTTAGGTAGAACCATAAAATCTCTTAGTTCTTAGCATTCCATTCGTGGCCTTCAACTCCACCAAAATGACTCCTCCCATATGCACCAACAATTTTTATATGACACCATGCTCATGGGGCACCCTTCGATCTGTGAAGCCAGGGCCCTCAAGAAGTCCCTCCACCTTTTCATGGAAGTCTCCGGCACCTCCATCAACTAGGAAAAATATTAGATCTTTTTCCTTCAACACCCCTCTTGTTACTCAGTGAAATATCGCTCAGGTGCTTGTATTTATAGGAAGCTCCCTTCCTTCAAATTACCTTGGGAAACCTCTCTCGGACTTAGTCATGAAACAAATCTGTGGGAATATCTCCTAGCTAGGTTATCAAGAAAACTAGCTTGTTGGACCGTTAGACCTCTCAACCTTGCTAGCCTCCTTATCCTAGTCAAGTCTATGCTCCAAGCGATGCCTCTCTATTTATTCTCTACCATTGCAGCCCCAAAGTCTATCATAAATGACATAAGGAATCTCCAAATAAACTTCCTCCAGGGAGGGTTCGATACTCACCACAAGCGGGCCTTGTTAAGATGGGAAACTTTATGTAAGCCTAATCTCATAGGAGGTCTTGTCTTTCACGACCCAACCACTCTCAGTAATTTTCTTAGAGCCAAAATTTGGTGGAGATGGTTAGCTCATAATGTTAAACCATGGGAAATGCTCTATAATTGGAAATATGCCCCCTATGTTGATAAGAAATATCTTATAAGAATCTCTAAGGATGTGGTAGGATCAACAATTTGGAGGATGGAAAATCAAAACAAAATTTGATTCAAAATCATAGCTTTTGGGAAATTAATGCTGGACAATGGGAAAACTTTTGGATAGACTCCTGCTAGCAATATCCTTTCCTTAGTCACCTCCATCCTCTTCCCAATCTTCAATCCCATCTCAATGATCTAGGTATGCCACAGGTCTATCACTACTGGGAGAACACCTCAGAGGGATCATATTGACAATGGAAACACCCTAGTTAGTGTCCTCAACCTAATATCCAAGAGGGCATTGAAAATATTTGGATCGAGCTCTAGGAGAGGATCATCAAAAGACAGGAGGGGAAGGACAAGATAAGATGGGGTTATCATCCTAAAGTCTAGTTCACAATCAAAGAAGCTTATGGAATAAAAGCAGGGTATAAGAACCTCCCTCAAGAACATATTTGGAAATAGATATGGTTGTTAAAGGAAGAATTCTCACCTAGGACAACTTGCTAAAATGTGGATTTATAGGACCCTCAACATGTGTTCTTTGTAGAAATGACCAAGAAAAATTGAATCATTTGCTAGATTCATGTCCTTTGATTGCAAAATTATGGGACAAAGGAGCATACATTTTTAGGTGATATAACACAGTGAGAAACAACCCTGGACAAGCGATAGCTTATTGGGCAATTGATCCCTTCAATAATGTCATTCTTAATCGGATTTGTAAATTATATATAAGATTCTTGATATGGGAAGTCTGGAAGGAATGAAATGATAGAATTTTCATAGATAAGCAGAGAAATGACCATTTAGTCTAGATCACCATGAAAACTCATATATATGAAACTCTCTAGCTCTCATCCTAGACTTCTTAGGGTTTTTAGTCAAACTCGTAGGAGAAAATTATTTTAAGTACAACTTGGGATCTTCCTTCCATCATCTCTCGAGGAATCAGTTAGCATGTTGATTAGAATTTCTATTAGGATCATGTTCATTCATTTGTAGCCTATACCATTTGACGTCGAACAAAACTAATTTGAAGGATTTAAATTCATACTCAAGTATATCATCCAAAATCCCATAGTATTGATTTTAAGAGACTTTTGGATGTCTGTCACTTCTAGAGGAAACATTAGTAACCTGAAATATTGTAGTTATCCCACTATCATAAGTTTTCATCTTTTCATCCAACTTTTTTATGCGAAATTTGTGGCCATTGCACCTCATAGCCTTGTGGTCTTTCAACTGAAATATGCCAGACATGTAAAAAATTCATTGTCAATTAATAAACATATTTATACTTGGAAATTATGAAAATTAAGAAATAAAAAACACACCATATACATCAATATAATATTAAAAAAAACTAAATAGTATGGGTGAATATGTTTTCCTGTTTATCTTTTAAACCATATGATAAATCAATTTCCCTTTGTGCAATATTGGTATCTCCTTTACGTTCATCTTCTTTGACCAATGCAACCACACCATACCATGATAACCTACCATTATTAGATTGTATAGATCACTCAATCCATACCTCCATCCAATCAAGATTGTTTGCAATGTATAAATGTATTTCATTCCACTCTTGACCAGCTGTATTAAAATAAAACAATTCACATATAATCAATTACCATGATATACATTCATAGTAATGGATTATGCAGGAAGACTAAAAATTAAATAAGTACGATATACCAAAAAAAAATGTATTATAAATCCCCACCATCTACTTACATGCCACTTTCCTCATTCTACCTTTCCCCAATAGGTGCTCCCCTTCAAATTTGTTAATGGAGTTGACATCCCAAATGCGATCCACATTAATACTTGCAACTATTTTAGTAATATATTGGGTAATATAAAACATGGTTTGATATACCATACATCCCTCTACCATAGAACCCTCGGGACGTGCTCTTTGTCTAACCAAAGCCTTCAATTATTTCAAGTGCCTCTCAACGATCCACATTGACCTTATGTGTATAGTTCCACACTTTTCAATCTCCTCAATTTGGTGTATGAGGTAGTGTTTTTGTGTATTGAAATTGTTTGGAGGTAGAAACCTTTTCATTTCACATTAGACAAGGAATTTTTCTCCTTCAATACTTTATATCTTCTTTATATATTTCTTTAGATGAAAACCATCTACAAATGATGCAAGCAAATCACAGGTTTCAAAAAAAAGAAGTATAGTAGTACATTACAAGTAAAACACATGTATTCAAATATAAGTTGTACAACGAATTGAATAAATTACACTTTTCATATAAATCGCCACTTATCTCATGTATTTTCCAAGATCATATGCAATGTTTTTGACATTGTTGTCAAAGTTGTCTAGGAGAGATAGATATAGAACTTACCGCAACAAAAAAAATGAATCATTATTTATTCCCAAATTAGTAGAAAAAGAACACTAACAAGATGTTTCACCAATACATAATTGTATGCACAAAAATAATTGTCTTAATCAAGTTATGCCAATCATGAGTTTTTACCCCACCTAATTCACCTTTCTTTGTTAGGCTATTCTTTATGTTTGAAGAAAATCCAGTGGGAAATTCAATTTTTTCAATAATCTCTTTTACATCCTTGCTTTGTTTCTTTGTCAATAACCATGGAAGGGTTCTTATATTTTGGTGTCCATCACTACTTTAATGAATCACACTTTTCATTGCATGATTGGCCTCCTTAATGTCATTACAAATCTTGACATTTTTTTCTTTGTCACTCCTTCCATCTAAGATTCTCCATAACGTTCCTGTTACATTCTTCTCAATGTGAATTGTATCGAAAAACAAATGAACAATTTTTGGGTTCTTATAGTATGGGATCCTACTGAATTGTATAGGATAACTTTTCTTTCCTTGTGGAAGGGTGTAACATCCCCATTACCAAACTGCTATGATACCACTTTGTAACGTACTCATTACATTACTTCTATGATACCATGTTATCAACAACTAACAAGATTGCTCTGATACTAATTAAAAACATATAAATACTCTGTAATGCATGGTTACATACATATTCATAACATAACTATACACAATCATAACATAATTATACATGTAACATAAATAGGATAACCCATAAAATCAAATGTATAATTATCACTACAATGCATCATTTAGCACACAAATGACAACTTATATTTAAATAAACAACACCAATTGCATGCAGGCCTTCCACATTCCTCCAAGCCTTAAACCATGTTTCTCATCACTCTTAGTAGTGGGTCACCCCCAAGCTGGGCTAAACTCCACTTGGGTAAGGGTTCCTATCCAAGCTAAGTTTTACCAACCAATAGGAAACTTAGTCAGAGGTAACTCAGTCATAGGTGACTCAATCACAAGAAACTTCATCACAAATGTCAATTCATATTGAAAGCCTACAATCCCTCATTCCCCATATGTCTGTCCCACCCTAGGAATTTTACCCCTTATCTGTTAAACATTCCTTCGGTTGCCCCACTTTCCTTCCAGGGATTCAACAACAGGTCAGTCAGGAAGTGTTAGAGTCCCATCATTGCAGTTTGACACCTCGGGAATTAATTCCCAAAAATTCTCTCACCTATAGATAATGCAATGTCCTACGGGCCTGAAAACCCGCCTCCTTAGTCTAGCTCTCCAAGCTAATCAATGTACAGATATCTGTGACAATAACAACGAGGTTCGATGACAGTTACCACATGGTACAGATGATCCCCTCATGATGGAATGATGATGAATGATAATGGAATGATGAAGAATAAATGACGAATGATGCCAAAATGTATGAAGTCTAAACTATATGAGTGCATGTTCCCAAATTGACACTTGTCATGTTGATAATTGTCTTCAATCCACACGTCCCCCTCCTTCGGACGTAGGATAAAATAATATCCGTATTTTATTCTTTTAAGAAATATTAATATAATGTTCTTTTTTGGGTTTAAGCCCCCTTAATTTAGCGCCTTTACCTCAGCTAGTGGAGTTTTATCCCCCCATACTATTTTACATGGTTGATCTTTTGCAGTGATGTATTTCATTATATTTTCATATGGTTACATTTACATTCTTAGTACAACAGTACTAATCTTTTTACATCCTGGCTCACCAACCTCAAAATACACAGATCATGCACTAAACTAGTGCACATGAAACTTTTGGGATGCACACACTCTCCTTTCAGTATGCCACTCTCACACCCTTACATAGGTGTGCATTACAACATGAAATATATACAAAAAGGGTCTCTAACCTCCAAAATCGCGCACCAAACTGATGTGCATTGAATCTTGGAATGTGCACCATTTTCCTTCATGTGCAATCCTTTTGCAATCACACATGTGCACGTTGCATACATTAAAATGTTCCACTTTTAGTGAGTCGTTCTCATGTACTTACACAGGTGCACTATATATGTATCAAACTTCACGTTAGATTCCTTTTAAACTTTGCACATTCTTTTTGGTGTGAGATTCATGCGCACTAACTCAATGTGTATAAAGCCAAACCAAAGATCTGATACTATCATCTCACCAATTTGTATGTAAATTATAGTTACATTTATACGTATACTTGGGGTTCAACCCAGGGGTATTGCATTCCCCCCCCCCTTATGTATGCACTGTCCTCGGTGCAGTATATACACATATGCAACCAAAATTTCAAAAGTCTTAAAAAATATGTAGGTATTCTACCCGCATAACATTCTCACTCTCCCAAGTTGCATCCTCAGGGCTGTACCAGGTCCATTGGACCTTTACTAGACCTATGGATCAATTCCAAAATTCCTTGATCTTCCGATCCAATATGAACACTATATGCACTTGAAAACCACCTTCTTGCTCCACTTGAATCACATTCCAATCAATGACATGATTAGTATCATGTACATGTCTTTTAAGTAATGATACATGGAATACATTATGAATATGCATTCATGTAGGCAAGGCAAGCACATATGATACAGGCCTAATCCTTTCTAGGATTTCAAATGGCTAACAAAAACAAGCTATGAGCTTTGAGCAATTTCTCGATTTCAGGGAACTTTTGTTGGCCTTTATTTTCAAAAACACATGGTCACCCACATTAACTTCCAAGTGAGTTTTACCCTTATCAACATAGCTTTTCTTCCTATCCTAGGTAGCCTTTAAATTCCGGTTTATTTTCATCATTCGCTCTTCCATTTCTTTGAGTAGTTCTAGCCAACTATTGTGCGGTCTGTTGGGTTGTCCCAACTCGCTAGTGTGTTTCAATGTTTACCATAACGTGCCTCAAATAGGCTCATCTTCAGGGATGCTTGGTATCCATTGTTGTAAGAAAATTCTACCAAGTGCAAATAGTGTTCTCATTTGGATGGTTTATCCATCACATACATCCTTAGCATATCTTTTATTACCTGATTCAACCTTTCTGTCTAACCATCCGACTCTGGATGATAAGTTGTGCTAAAATGCAGATTTGTTCCAAATCCATTGAATAATCCTTTACAAATTTTTGATGTAAATTTTGGATCTCTGTTAGACACAATTGTCTTAGGCATCCCATGCAATCGAGCTATTTATTTCATATAAATATCAATGAGGTTAGCTTCCTTATGAGTAAGATTTACTAGAATAAAATGAGCAGGTTTGGTAAGCTTATCCACCACTACCATGATAGAATCATGTTGCTTGTTAGTTGTCGGTAGTTTAGTGATAAAATCCATTTTTAAAACTTCCCATTTCCACTCAGGGATGGAAAATCGATGTAGCATACCAGATAGATGTCTATATATAGCCTTGACCTTTTGGCAGGCTAAACACCTAACAATAAAATCAACAACTTCTTTCTCCATGCCTGGCCAATAATATTGTCTCTTGATAGCTACAATAGTTTTTTGGTATCCTGGGTGTCTAGCATAAGGTACATTATGCATTTCTCCCAATATCATATTCTTCAATTCTCAATAATTTGGCACATAAATTATTTCTTTGTACATGATGATTTCATCATTTTCCAGCTTATAATCCACAACTTTCTGCTGTAAATTTCCTTGCTGAAGTTTTTCCTTTACCTCCATGTATTTTTGATATGATTTTGCAACATCTAGAATTCTATCTTTCAAATTTGATTGGTACATGCTAATGGATGTAGCATGCATCTCATGCACCCTCCTACTGAGTGCATCAACTATCTTTTTCTCCTTACCTTTGATATGTTTTATATCAAAATCATATTCACTGAGGAAATCTAACCACCTTCTTTTCTTGACATTTAAAGTTGGTTGTCCAAACAAGTATTTCAGACCACTATAGTCTGTCCTCAACTCAAATCTCTCTTCCATGAGATAGTGCCTCCACATCTTCAAGGCATGCACTATGGATTTTGACTCCAAATCATGAGTTGCATATGTCTTTCATGCTCCTTCAATTTCCTCGATTCATAGCACACCACATACCCATTCTGACTAAGGACTCCACCAATCCCTTCTTTACATGCGTTAGTGCATACGATAAAATTTTCATTTGGATCAACAATTCTTAGTATTGGAGCACTTGTTAGTAAATGCTTCAAGTGTTGGAAACTTCTTCCACAATCATGTGTCTATTCAAACTTCACACCTTTCTTCTGTAAGGAATTAACTGGGTGTGAAATATTTGAGAATCCTTCAACAAATATTCTTTAGTAACCTGCAAGGACCATGAATGATCTCACTTTTGATACATTCCTTGGCATTGGCCATCCTTCAATGGCCTTTATATTTTCTGGATCTACAACTATCCCTTTCTTTGAAATAATATGACCCAAATAATGAATTTGCTTATGATAAAATGAGCACTTGCTCAATTTGGAATACAACTGATGCTCTCTCAATACCCGTAACACCATTCTTAAGTGTTTCTCATGATCTTCCTCATACTTATAATATATCAAAATATCATCCAAGAAGACAATGACAAATTTATCCAAGTAATTCTTGAATATACCATTCATGAGACACATGAAGATAACTGGTGCATTAGTTAATCCAAATGGAACCACTGTAAGATCATAATTTCCATACCTTGTTATGAAAGTAGTCTTGTTGATGTATTCTTATTTAATTCTTACTTGATGATAACCCGACCTCAGATCAATCTTTGAGAATATTTTTGCATCTTTCAACTGATCAAAGAGGTCAACTATCCTTGGCAAAGGATACTTGTTCTTCACAGTTACCTTGTTCAACTGCCTAAAGTCAATACAAAGTCTCAAAGTTCCATCCTTTTTCTTTACAAACAATACTGGGGCACCCCAAGGTGACACAATTGGGAATATATATCCCTTCTAGAGAAGCTCCTCAAGTTGCATTTGTAATTCCTTCAGTTTTGGCGTACTCATCCCGTAAGGAGTATTGGATACTAAATCTACTCCAGGAATCATATGGAGAATTCAATATCTCTCTTGGGTGGAAATCAGGGTATTTCCTTGAATACATCTTCAAACTATTTTAGGACTACATAATATTCAATAGTTGGTACCTTATTCTTAAGTGTCCCTTCCATATGTGCCGCAAATATTTGACACCCATTCCTGTAACTTTTCTTTAGTTGCAAGGATGAAACCTCTCTGTCAGATACTTCTTTGGGCATTCCTTGTACTCTCCTTAAGTTTCCTTCTTCATCCAAGCAAGTAAAATCTTTATTATAGTAGTCCAGGACATCATGGTGTTGGTCTAACCAATCCATATCGATTAGGAAGTCATCAGAACCTAAAGGTATGATTTTCAAATATACCCTAATGTTCAATCCATTCATGTTCATTGGACATGCCTTAACCATCTCATGAATTTTTCTTTTATCTCCAGTAGCTAGCTACATCATCCAATATTTTCCAAGCCTGTTTCTTGGAAATTGAAATATTTCCACCAACTTAGGATCTAGATAACTATGACGAGCTCCCAAATCAATTTAAATAACAATGGGATGGTTATTGATCTTACCTTCCACTTCAATCATATTTGATTGAAACTCAACTTGCTTGTTGTCGAGAGATGCATAGATCTTAGGTACATGTATGCACATGTCCTCCACTGTTTCAGCTTGCTATGCATTGTGAATAGTCCTCACTTTTTCACTTATGTGGGGGAAATCTCTATACATATTATCTCCTTTACAACCCCAACATTGAATAGGTGGTTGCCTTGGTCTTTGTCCCAATGCCTCTGTCATTCTGGATTCTTTAGAGGTTGGTTGCCCCTGAGAGTTATTTCTGAAGAATGGTGGCTTAGTCCCCTTCTTCCTCTATTCCATTTTTCTTTTCTTCTTGTCTTCCCAATATTTTTGGTAATTTTCCCTCCCTTTATGCTGATCATAAAGGAACTTATCCCTTCTTATAGTTTCCTCCAATGTTTTGGGACCATCGTATTGTATCCTGTCACTGATAAATGATGGCAGCCCACTCAAATATCTTTGAATTTTAACTTTCTCATCCTTGATGAAGGAAACATATTTCAGAAGATCTAAAAACCTCCTTTCATACTCATCTATGGTCATGCTCCCAAGATTGAGTTTAAAGAACTCATTCATTTTCTTGTCATAGTATCTCTTAGTCAAGTATTTCCTTTGAAAATACCTCTTGAATTCCCTCCAAGTCACCTTCTTCTCATCAATGTGTTATACCTACATAAATTGGTCCCACCACATGGATGCTTTTCCTTTAAGCTGATAAATATAAATTCTACCTCCTGCTTGTGAAGAGTAATTACGTAGCTGAAAATACTTCCTAATGTTTAGCAACCATGTCTCTGCCTCCTCATCCTTATTGTGTTCACCATCAAAATTAGGAGGGTTGATTTTATTCATTTCCCCTATAGCTCATCCACCCCATACCCCTTCTTATGATTTCTAACAGGACTTGAACTGCTATGTGCTCTCCTAGTGGAATGCCTTAGAGAGTGATAGTGTTGTCTTTCAACACTTTTTGTTATACTTCTATTATCATGAGACTTATGGCTTCCTGATCTACTTGACTCAAGCTTCTTATCCATATTCTTCTCTATTATGTCCAAGCTTTGCATCAACTTGATGTTGAAGTCTTCCTGCTTCTCCTTGGATTTCGTAAGCTTGTCGTTATCAGCTTTATAACCCAGGACATCAAAATTTTTATGGTTTCCACCAAGTTCATGCTTTCTTCCTTACCTTCTCCATGTCCATTTGAATTTGTACCTTCATTACCCATGTGGGCATACATTCCTTCGATCTCTTATTCATGGTTGTAAATGCCTATACATATTCCATGATTCTAAAATTTTGTTGATCTTGTTCTGATCCAATGTTGTTAACTCTGCAAAATGTGCATCCAACAAAATTTGTTAGGATAAACAATTTAACAAAACCATGAAATTATGTACATTTCAGTTTCCATAAAGCTTCATAATTATCTCTTCTAATTTCTTGGGAACATTGACTTCCCAATCGAATTTGTGTGCACTACTTCTCAATTATAATCCATAATTAACATGTGTCAAATTTTCATATGCAACGCTAGAATATAGCGCATGCATCATGCACCTATAACCAGTGTAGACACTTTTATGTTGCGCGTCAATCTTTACTGAGAAAAAATTTTGTGTCACACACCAATGATCTACACAGACTGTAAGCACTATACTACACAATGCTAAGGTTTGATGTTTTCATACTGCATGCCAATATTCCATGCGAACCAATATTTCTTCATGCACCAATATCTACTAAACACATATTTTGTGTCACACATCAATATTCGGTGCGCACGTCAAACACAACGTTGCGCGCGCACCAACCAAATAGAATCATTCTCTACCAACACTTCAAATGTACACCTTTTGTATCACCCTATTAATTGTGTGCCACAAACTCTGCTTCATGTGATGAAAATATTTAGTGCATTCTTCTGTGCACTCATATTCTGTGCACGCCATCAATTATACCCAGAGTAGTGCCAAAATTTAGTGTACATACCCTCTGTACCTTTATTTTCGACGCAACACCAAATTTTTAACACACACACCTGCACAACATTATTTTTCCACATCAACGACTCTACAGAGTGTAGTACCCAATTTTAATGCGCACTCATGCATACCTTTTTCTTCCTGTGCATAACTACTACTTAATGCACATAATATTTTCGATGGTTAACTAATTTTTCCATGAATTTTGATGCACGAATTGGGGCTTCTGCTCGATTTTCACCCAATTTCTTCCATGGTCATTCTGCAATCATGCAATTTTCGCAATTTCACTCCAATATGCCCAAATTCAACCTCTGCAACAACAAGTTTATGTGTGTGCCACTGGTTGATATTCATGGTGCAAGTTTTCCAATTCATTCATGAATTGAGAAACTTATTCAAACAATCCCACTCAATCTGTCACAACTTCCCTGTAACTTCAGTTTTGACCAATTCCTGTGTGAATTTCCTTAATAAGGATTAAAAATAAGGTTATATCATTCTTTAACCAGATTTCCTTGAATTCTCCATGAACTTAACAACAAAAATCAAGCATTTTCCCAATTCCACACAAGTGCTTCTAATTTCCATCATGGATGCATTGTAACTTGAAAATTAGCCACTCTTGAATTCAATTCTCTACGAGAATTTGCTTTGGAATTATGCTAACGCAACCCATCTAGGATCAATGTTGAAAACTGGGCTCTAATACCATTTTTTAACGTCCCTATTACCAAACTTCTCTAATACCACTTTGTAACGTACCCATTACATTACTACTCTGATACCATGTTATCAACAACTAACAAGATTTCTCTAATAATAATTAAAACCATATAAATACTCTACAATGCAAGGTTACATACATATTCATAACATAATTACACGCAATCATAACAATATTATACATGTAACATAAACAAGATAACCCATGAAAGAAAATGTATAATTATCACTGCAACGCATGGTTTAACAGACAAATGACACTTATATTTAAATAAATGACACCAACTTCACGTAGTCGTAGACCTTCCACATTCCTCCTAGCCTTAGACCACGTCATTCATCACTCTCAGCAATGGTTCACCCCCTATTTGGGGATAAAATCCACTTCGGTAAGGGTTCCTAGCAAAACTAAGTTATCTCAATCAACATGAAACTCAAACACATGTGACTCAATCACAAGAAAATCCATCACAGATGCCAATTCATACTGACATCCTATAGTCCCTCATTCCCCACATGTTTGTCCCACCCCAGGAAGTGTACCCCTTCTCTACTCAACAGTCCTTCAACTACCCCACTTCCCTTCCAGGGCTTCAAACACAGGACCGAAAGGAAGTCTCAGAGTTTCGTCGCTGCAATTTGACACCTCGGGAATTAATTCCTAACAATTCTCTCATCTAGAGAGAATGCAATGTCCTATGGGCCTAAAAACCCGCCTCTTCAGTCCAGATCTCCAAGTTAATCATTGTACAGATATCTGCGACAGTGACACCAAGTTACTATGATAGTAACAATAGGGTTTGATGACAGTTACCAGAGGGTCTAGACAATCCCCTCATGATGGAATGATGATGAATGATAATGGAATGATGAAGTATGATAATGGAATGATGAAGAATAAATGGTGAATGATCCCAACATGTATGAAGTCCAAACTATATGAGTGCATGTTCCCAACTTAACACTTGTCATGTTGAGAACTGTCTTTAGTCCACATGTTCCCCTCCTTCGTACTTAGGATAAAATAATATACCTATTCTATACTTTTAAGGAATATTAATATAATATTCCTTTTTGGGTTTAGCCCCCCTTAACTTATCCCCTTTACCTCAGCTAGTGGATTTCTATCCCCCCATACTCTTTTACATGGTTGGTTTGTCGTAGTAATTTATTTTCATTATATTTGCATATGATTACATTTACATTCTCAATACAATAGTACTGGTCTTTTTGCATCTAGGCTGACCATCCTCTAAATACACAAATCACGCACTAAAATAGTGCGCACGAAACTTCTGGGATGCACACACTCTCCTTTTAGTGCGCCACCCTCGTTCCCTTACATAGGTGCGTGTTACAACATGACATATATACAAAAAGGTTCTCTAACCTCCAAAATCGCACACTAAATCAATGTGAGCTAAGTCCTGGAATGTACATATTTTTCCTTCAGTGCACCATCCTTTCACACTTACACCTATGCGTGTTGCATACGTTAAACAATCACACTTTTAGTGCATCATTCATGGGTGCTTACATAGGTGCGCACTATATGTATTAAACTGTGCATTAGAATCTTTTTAAACTATGCACACTCTTTTTGGTGTGAGATTCATGTGCACTAATTCAATGTGCGCAAACCCAAACTAAAGATCTTATACTATCATCTCACCAGCTTATATGTAAATGAAAGTTACATTTATATGTACACTTAGGGTTCAACCTAGGGGTATTACAAAGGGCCCCATTATTAATGTCTTCATGGTGACCTTCAAGGTGAAGCATGTAAATTAAATATATTACAACAATACTTGGCAATTAGTACAATGAACAAAATGCAATAAAAATACAAAATATTCCAAACATTTCATGTATGATACATAGACGATTTGATCCATACCTTAACGATTTATATTATATTGCAATTTCCATAGATGAGGTGTCATTCTCTGTGGTTTTAATCCAGTCTCTTCTTTCCCATTGAAAATATGTTTTCTGTTACTTCGATACCTATGGTTCTTGGAGAGGAAGTGCCTATACTCATCAAACACATCCTTTCCTAAACTTCTTGAATGAAAAGATTTCATCTTAGGACCACAAATTGGACATGCAAATTTACCGTTTGTTTGAAGACCTGCAAGAGATGGATTAAATTTATATCAATTATTCAAAGTATATTTAATGAAGGGATTATATAAAAAACATGCATGATATGAACTTCATAAAATTAAACACTATTAAAGTGTAGTGTAACGTTATAACATACCACATAAATGTGTTAGCCCCAGGGAATCTTGAATTTCCCATGCAAGCATTGCATGGAATTGAAATTCCCTTTGAACACCTATTGGTATAGAGATATCATACATAGTGATGCCCTTACATAACTCTAGTAACTCGTCAATAAGAGGCTCGATATATACATTCATATCTTTGACTTGGTACTTACCTAATTGATTGAACATACATTACATAAATACTACATATACGAGTCAATAAAAAAATATCAAACATAATTATAAGAAACAATTAAACATATATGAGAAAACAAAAAGGTACAATACATAATTATGAAACAAACAAGACAAATGATATGTTACTGTGTTAAAAACAATTGTTCTAAAAAAATACCTGCAACAATCATTGCCAATATTATGTGTTCCCTCTTTATTGACATCCATGGAGGAATGTTATTGTTGATAACAAAAATAGGTCGCACCGATTAAGTAGATCAAATCTCTCCAAATGGATTGGCACTGTTAGCTGCCAATGAAAGCCTAAGATTACAAGGTTTGACCTTAAAATGTGGTGATATTTCCTCTATCTTCTTAGAAGAAGATCCATCTGCAGGCATTCGAAGAACACCATCTTTACTTCTATTCTTTGCACGGTAATCCATAAATTGTGTTATGCTTTTGTACTTGAACAATAGCTGCAAACGTGGAATTATGGGAATATAACGAAGAACCTTGTGAGGCACCTTTTTGTTACTTGATCAATTCAATATCTATTGATTTGAAATTTAGGGAATTCTTCTTTCGACACATGTTCTCCATAATATAGAATATGATCATCAGGACATGCATGAATAAATTGATACTCCATTCCAATATCTTTCATAATGGCATGTAAATATTGGTATGTGTGACATAAAACATTTGACAGTGGTAACAAAAATTCACCTAACAATCTACAACATAAAAAAACAATATTGGTTAATGTAAAGAATATTGATCGTACATTTTGATCCAAATTTTACAGATGATCAACTAACAATAAAAATAGAGGAAAAAAGAAAACCTTTATCATCATGTACTAAATGTGACAAAATATATTACATACCTTAGGAGTTGTGTGACACAAGTGTTTGGAAAACCATTGATAACCTTTAAGTTCACCAACAACAATATAGCATAGAGAAGACTTGTTTTGGAGCCTTCATAAATAGGTTATCTTGCCTTTTCAAGTACATGTATATCAAAAACACCATCAAGATGGTCATCATCATCATCCATTCCAACATTATTAAATGTCTCCTAGATCAATATATTTGTCCCATCTACTTCAACTATGTTATTAGCATCGTCATCTTCTTCCATAGGATCATTAACTTGATCTTCAATATTCGCTCCATGTTCTTGAAGAGGTGCTTGTACAACCACGTCTTCCTCCACAGGAAATTCCCTAGGGTGTCATTCCCTTATAATTACAAACAATCAAGTAATATTAATGTATATAACAAATATTAAAATGATACAAACATTTACAAATATAATATAGGAAAGCAAAGACAAAAACAACTTAGATGAGAGCGATAAACAAAGACAACAAATTAATGATTCAACTTGTGCAAATTACCAAGATGTTTATGAATATGTTGACAAATTTTGGAAAATTGTTTCTTTTCTTGACATGTCGAAAGAGAGACAGTTTGTGAGAAATATAGTCACAACCAACAAAAAAAACATAGTCCTTTTTCTCCTTCATCATTATGTCATGTTCTTTCTTGATTTCACTTGGAGAACACAAGTTTTAAGTGGAGGGAAACTTTCCCCAGCCCAACTTGGAGACTATGGTTTAATTTGCAAAGGGTTGAGAGATGAGAGATTAGTGGTTAACAAATTAGTGGTACAAGGGTTAGGAGTTAAGGGGTTAGGGTTTAAGTTGGGGTAATTAAGGGTCAGGGATAGGGGTACTTAATGGTTTAGGGGTTTATAAGGTATCAAGGGCTAAGCGATTAGGGGTTAATAGGTTATTGGTCATCCAAGGGCTAGGGGTACTTAGGAGATGGTATTCTATATGGAGTAGCCAACTTAGTCGGTGAGAGTGAGAAACAAAGACAATAAATCATTAATGATGAATCTTGTACAATATATCAAGATGTTTATGGATATGTTGAAAACATATAGCAAAAATGTTACTTTTCTTAACATGTAGAAAGAGAGACACTTTGTGATGTATATAGTCACAACCAGAAAAAACAACATATTCTTATTTTTCCTTCATCATTATGTCATATTTTTCTTGATTTCACTTGGAGACAACAAGTGTTAAGTGGATGGAAACTTCCCTCGACCCAACTTGGAGATGACGATTTAATTTAGAAGGGGTCGAGAGCTGATGGATTAGGGGTTAACGCATTATTCATGCAAGGATTAGGGGTTAAGGGTTAATGTGTTAGGGTTTAAGGGGTAATTATGGGTCAAGGATAGGGTTACTTAATGGTTTAGAGATTTATAAGGGGTAAAGGGATAAGGGATTAAGGGTTAACAAGTTATTGGCCATCCAATGGCTAGGGGTACTTAGGAGTTGGTATTCTATATGGATAAATCATCTTAGGTGAGAACAAGAAACAAACACAACAAATCAATGATGAAGCTTGTGTAATTTATCAAGATGTTTATGAATATGTTGAAAAAATATAGGAAAAATGTTACTTTTCTTGACATGTAAAAAGAAAGACACTTTGTGAGATATATAGTCACAACCATAAAAAAAAACTATTCTTATTTCTCCTTCATCATTATGTCATTCTCTTCCTTGATTTCACTTGGTGACCACATATTTTAAGTTGATGGAAATTTTCCCACAACTTGGAGACCACGGTTTATAAGGGGTTGAGATATTATATATCCCTCTGATCCCTAACCCTTAAACCACCCCTAATATCTAAACCATTAACCCCTAACCCTTTAATCCATAGTCCCTAACCCCTCAGACCCTATCCCCCTAATACTTAACACCTTAACCCCATTCCCCCTAAGCCCTTAAACCCCTAATCCCTTGACTCCTAACCCCTAAACCCTTCATCAATAACCTCTAAACCCTTCATCAATAACCCCTTAACCCCTAATCCCCTAAACTATTAACCCCTAACCTGTCCCAATGCATGAATCCCTAACCCTAAGACTTTTAAACCCTAAACCCCTAACCCCTACTCCCTAGAACCCGATTAACCTCTAAATCACATAGGACCTAAACACCTAAACCTACCTTAAATCCTATCCTATTAACCCCTAACCCCTTAACCATTGAGCCATAATATGGCCTTATTAACCCTTAAACCACTAAAAATTTAACCCCTAACCCCTTACATCTTGTACCCCTAAACCTTAAACCCCTTAACCATTAAAAACTACCCTAAACTCTAATTAAAATCTACATCTTATGTCTACTTCTTCTCTTCTTAACTTACTCTCAATTTGTTGTGTATGTAGAATATATCCATAAAGAAAAAAGAATACAATATATTTCTTCTACATTTAACATATAAAAAGTTACAAAAACAATCTGCAATATAAAGACATATAATGAATGACTTACCAAGGGATGATATTCATGCTTTCCTTCAAGGTGTCCATACTCTCTACACTGTCTTTTAGTTGTTTTTATTAAAAGTCTCCTTTTATTATAGCCCCTACATATTTTATAAGGGCAATAACATTTTCAAACACCCAACGCCTCCAATGCAGATCTCACATCTCCTTGTTCATATAGAGGAATGTTATGTGACATTTTTCCTTACCATACTTTCAATGACGATTATCTTCAAAAATCAACCTGAGTGGTTTAACTATTTGTAATGCAATTAACAAAATAAAATAAAAAAATTGTATTTTGACCAAAAAATATCCCTTATAACCTCTACAAACCGTCGTTGGTACAACAACAATGTCAAACGTCTCTAATATTTCTAACTTTTTTAATTATATATCACTTTTTCGTCAACTTCCGATAATTGTTGACCAAAGAGACGTTGTTTAATGGGAAAAAAATATCGACTTTGTCAAATGTTGGTATGGCGACACATAGATCATTGACCCGGTCAACCGTCGGATAGTCAATGGAGTTAATTTTCGTCAAATATCCGATGAAAGGGACTTTATCATTGGCTATCCAATGATAAATTCCCTTTCATCAAATAGTTGACGAACGTCATGTATTTAAAAAAAAAAATACAAAAAATGCTAGTAAAATCCAACAGTATGGCCGATTTTATCGATACTGTCGGAGTACGGCCTTAGTTTTTTTGTCGATATGTAGTAGTGGGATTTATGAGTTGTAAATAGTATCTATTTAATTTACATTAATGAATAGCTTTAACCTATTCGAAATTTAGGTAACAACAAACATTTTTAGTATCCTTCAGTGACCCCTGCACTCTAAAAAAGACACCCACAAAGACAATTTGTACATTGAATTTTTTTACAATTCCTCTTGTGAACCTCAACATTTTTTTACCTTCAAATATACCCTTGAAGACAATTGGCATCCATCAATTTTTTTTATTTCTTTACGAATCAAAGTTTGTATCCCTCTCGGAACATTAATTTCTTTTCACTCTTAGATATTTATTCATTCCAAGGGACCATTTAAATACATTGGGGTTTGAACTGCAAGTTTTATTTTATCCTTTAGGGTTAATACATCAAGAGTTTAAGATGGAGCTATGCTATTGTTATATCATCTCTGACTAATTTATCCTTCTGATATTACAAGGTAGAGAATGAGTGGTTGGAAAACATTGTTTTCAAACTCTTGGAGAGAGCGTAATAATGTTATAATCCCCCCACTTATGATGCCAATGCATTCACCATGCTTGTATTCCATGCCTTGCTTAGATTATTCATACATAGAGAAACCAAAATACTCCATGCTAAAGAGAAATTATGGAAACTCGAGCATCTTACAAAAATGTATGAGTTTCTTCTTTTTTTCTGGGTATATACCCATCTCCTTAAACTCCTCTCTATACCCAAACTAATTTCTATGCTATCTAATATAATGCACAATAACCCTAAAATTATAAATACTCAAGGCAGAAGAGGTGAGATCTCTTCCATTTAAAAGTAGCTGTCTAACTATCTAACCTATTTAAATTTTCTACCTTATTTTAAAAAGTTGCACTCCCCAAGCCATCCATGATCAAAGAAATACTAATTGCAACTATAATGATTGCAACTCTAGGTATGGACGCTGACATGGAGAGTATAATGCCTTGTTCAAATGCGATAAGCACACTAAAATAGATAGAATTATCTTTCATTATCTTGATTTCATAGTCGATAATGAAAGAAGTATTATCTTACATAGATTGAATTTTCATGTTTGTTTTTGCAAATTTTGTCAAATTTGGAGTACAAAATCATTCATTATCAACATCGAATAATCAAAAACTTGAACTATAGCACAATATTATTCAAAAACTAAACCATCAACAATTCATTATACATGTCCAAGGCCATGTATCTATATTCATGATTATCCCAAATGTACATTTTTTTACAAAATGGCACATTGTGCCCAAGATACATAATGGCACCTCATGCTCAAACTAGAAAATATTGGCACCTTATGCCTTAGATACATAATGGCACCTCATTCCCAAGATACATATTGTGTTGCTCATTAACCCTTGCCACCCTAATAATTAGTAGATGCATCTCTAAATACAATATTTCTCTTCGTCAAGCTCAAGGAAAGTCATGTCTTCCTACATCAAGGACTAGTGCACCTTTCTAGAGAATGGAAATGAAACACCATTCACATAATTTATTTTCACAATTTTATCCAATAACAAAGTTTCAAAATACAATTATAATTCAATATAATAAAACTCACAATAGATGAGATTGAATCTTGAGGGAATTTCTCTCATCCACAATGTCTCCCAACAACAATTAAAATAATTAAATAATGAATTTTTTGTTTTCCTAAAATTGATTCCATATATGCTAGACAAGAATTTCATCAACTAATGCTCATTATGAATATCTCAATCAATGGCAGAAATTGCCTTCCTAGCTTGGAGATAGAGCCATCAGTTGAACAACTTGATATGAGGTAATAGTGGGGAATGCAGAAGATGTAGATGCAACCATATTATATTTAACAATAATAGATGGAACAATAGTTACAACAATGATCGATGCGACAATAGGGAAAAGGGGTGCAATGACATTTTAGAGGTGGCTTTGAAGTGGCGATCAATGTGGGTGGTGATAAACACCCATTTGCTGCAATATCAAACAAAGTCCCATGTGTAGAAAAAGTGGAATACTAGTGGTTGGGATAGGGTGGCCATGATCTAGATATTCCATGTACGGTAAACAAAATAAAAATATTCCAACCCAGTTAGGCTACTACAAAACCTCAAAAATAAAAGTTCTTACATTCAATATAATGCACTTGAATGGATATAAAAGCATGTTTGTTTTAATACCTTAGACCGATCCGCTATTCATCCGCTTCAGTACTCTTTTCTGTAACAGTCCCGTTCGTGGAGGGCCCAGCCGTTACAATTATGTTTCTTTAGAAGAAAAGAAACAACATAAAAGCTATCCCCCTCTCTTCTCCGCTTGGGTGGGGCATATTCTGTTCAATAAACTAGCTATAGCGCCGGCAGTTAAGGTTGTGAAAATGTGGTCACCATTAATCACGGGATCAAATCGTGTAGTGACTTCGAGATCACATTAGAGCAAGTAAAGATATATTTATAAAATTGGTAACTAAATGTTCTGAGATTGTATTTTTTTTTTTTTTAAAGATTGACAAAATTATAAGTTGTGTCACTTTTCGATCTCTATTGAAAGTCTATATGTCCTCAATTGAGCTTCCATCTTATGAAAGAAACAATTTCCTTTCTATTTTAATCTCCTCAATTTATTACCACATAGGGAGATTAACAACTAGAAGGAGATTGTATCTTTGACAATGTTACTTATTTCACTTTTCTCAATAATGTAAGGAATGACACAAATTCATGGATATAAAGTATTTATAGGGTCAGTTTAATCAAAAAGTGACTATATTTAAAGATAAGTTTAAAATTTTGTATTTTTTTTATTGAAAAGTATATTATGATTTAGCCTTAGGACAAGAATTAATTAGATGGTTGTACTTAAAACAATTATGTATGAAAAGCATTGTATTCATAATGTAAAAATTGTGTTCAATTGCAACCATTAGCATATATTGAGAGCTTCTTAAGAAGACCCTTCTCAAATTAGTTTTGGTGTAGATCATGAGTAAAGAGAAAAGTTGTCAATTTTATCTTATTGAGTGCCAATAAGACAAATTTACTCAAGAGTCTTACAGTGCTTCTAATGATCATGAGTGAATTGGCATACAAATATTCAAGAAGTGAGTTGGTCATTCACACTCAAATTGAGATTGGAGATAACAATTATGTGATTCATATTCATATTCATATAGGAAAATGATAGTAGCGCCCATCCCCCAATATATATTGGCATTGCTCTTAATTATGGCCTACTTAAAAGGAATATGTGATTCTTGTAAGTTATTTATGGTTACAGGTATACACATCTCTCAATTATAACTTGAGTTCAACTTTTTTGGGGAAAATGTAAAGTCATCTAAATATATGTGTGTGAGATGCCCGAATGGAGCACGTCGTTGCAACTAGTGCATCAAATCTGGGAGAATATGTATCCTACCACCTAGATGTAGGATTATCATCTCGTAGGAGCTATACATGCCAAAAAATAAAACACAGTGATAAATACGTATAGTTATATTTACCAAATATTTGTCAATTGTAAAACTTTATACAAAATCAATGAAAATATACAAAATATTTCTTATTGAACTCATCCAAGAAACTATCCTAAATAGGAGACTATTGGACCATAAAAATCATGCCCATAGTGAGAGCATTGATAAGAATCAAATTGACTAGAATAAGAATGACTAGCTTGGCTAAATGTCATGCTTAGTTTAGAATTGACAACATGGCCTAAAAGCACTACACCTAGTGATATAACATCATCTAAGGATGGTTGTTGATGGGTTCTTTCCACAATAGGATTTATTGAAGTAAATTATGCATCAAAGACAATATTGCAATACTAGTGGCATGAATTTTGTCTCTAAGATGAGGTAGATTTGGGAGGGGGGTTAGGTTAAATTAGGCATACACCTAGGAGGGAGTAACCCTCTCAATGTATTACCCCCAGCCCTTTCTTGAGCATGAGGAAAGCCAAGACCAACCATGAATTCACCAATGCCAAAATAATTGAAATGTAAACCCATAAAAAACTTGACCCATTATTTATGAAGAAAATACAAAGGAATCTATGTTATTCTAGAGAGGTTTATCAACTACCATAAACCACCTATCCATCAAGTGGTATTTTCATAACTCGAATATGTATCAACAAACAATTAAATAATCATATTTTTGGAATAAAATTCCATTTAGACAATATTAACCAAATATTTTTACAAAATATATGAATTTATATAATTTAGCAAATTATATAAATATGAGATTTGAAAATAAACCCTACTTGGAAATGAGATTTCTTTTTTATAAAAAATGCTAAGTTCCAACAACACCAACCTCTCTCCTACTTGTCCTTGCCATGTTTGGGTTGAATCAACAACAAAACACACTCTTGGTGGGTAAAACAAATAAAAGAATGTTATCACCATTATTCAATGTTATATAAGGAAAATTGTTTTTACCATATATTTCTTGGTCTTGGATCATTTACATATTTCTAGCATTGTGTGTGAAGTTTTGAAACGTCCAACATTTTAAGTGAACACTTCACCCATCATCGAAGACGTACAAATTAAGTCTTAAAACAATTTCAACCTAAGCTCCTAAAAAACAATATCCTTTATAATCATGACTGAAAGTGCCTCCAATAAGATCATATACATTCTAATACAATCTAACCTCAATTCATAATCAATAAAACTACCTCCAATAAAATCATATGCTTTCTAATACAATCTAACATTAATCCTATACAACACAATACTATCCAAATTACAATTTAACCACTTACCACAAAAAAAATACCAATAACTTTTTTGTTAAAATAAACTTTAAACTGCATCATGATTTAGAAAAACACGCTCCATTATCCAATGTCTCGCGAAAATTCATACACTACGTTATCCAATACCTTCGTGGAAGAAACATAACCGAGATACAATGTATCGGGACAAGGTTGACTGTTTTATGTATCCCCGAGATACAACGTATCGGGACAAGGTTGACTGTATTTATGTATACAAAATTTGGCAATTGCAATGCACGATTTTGACACCATAGTTCGAAGTTCGCACTCCTTGCAAATTTCTTTGATGGGCTTGGAAGCAATCTTTTCTCTGCGTTATTTTTTTAACGATTTTAGTTCGTTTGTTTTAAATTTTGGGTCAATTCACAAGTTTGAATGATTTTTTAAGTATTTGGGTTGGTTTAAAATGGAGCAAAACTTCTGAAATAAGATTTTGAAATGTATGAAACTTTAATTCATATGAAATTTAGGATATCTCTAAAAATTTAACTAGGTTCAAACCCATTTTTTTTGCCGAAAAAAAAAAAAGAAAATTACTCCGAAATTAACTTACTCCATTTCTTTGCTTATGCAAGCAGGTGGACGCTGTCAGATATAGATGCCCTTCTCATCCGAGGTCGAATCGCGAGAGTGTGTTCTCCTGGATCGTGCACGAACGATCCACGATTTTGACACCATACTTAGCACGCCTTGCAAGGTTTTCTCTCGTGCTAGCAGGTGGATGCTGTCGGGTATAGATGCCCTTCTCATGCGAGGGCTAGTCGTGACAGTGCGTTCTCTTGGATCGGTGCAGAATGGCGGACTTACTTTTGTATAACGGGTAAGTTGAACAGAATTCGGTTCATCAAGTCCATCTCTATGTTAATATGAAGAAGATAATCATTACAGTAATCTCGAGGCTGGCTCCCGAAAACGAGTGGCGGCAGTGCGCTCTGCTGGACCGTGCGGAATGGTGGACTTTTGTGTAACGGGTAAGGAAAATCGAATTCGGTCATCATCAAGCAAATCTCTAGATTAATATGGAGAAGATAATCATTACAGTAATCGCGACGACGCTGGCAGTCAGCCTCGCGATTACTGTAATCATTATGTTCACCCTATATAATCATTACAGTAATCGCAAGGATGAGAGTGTGGTTTCGCCTTCGTTATCGTCCCAAATGTATCAAGAAGGTTTGTACTCTGACTCTATATCTCTATCGAAGCGATATTTCATTTTGAACTTGGATTCTGACTCCCATTACCTTCATCTACTATCCCCAGTGGGGAGGAATGCTCTGTCCACTGTCCGATGGTGAACATGATACGAAGAAAGCTATTACGGCGCAGAATGGTCGGAGCACGACAAGCCAAATAGATTTCATTAAATTCGCAGATAACAGTTGAATTTTTTTCACCTAGATTCAATTACATATATATATTTTTTCTGTCAAATGGTGAATATGATACGAAGAAAGCTATTACTGCATCTTCTCATAAATAATAATTGAATCTAGAGTTTATTGAATGTAGTTTGGGTGGTAGGCAGAAATGGTTGTTACCTTTTTATCCAGATTCAATTCCTTGTAAGTAATATCTTTAAATGAGTTTATATGATATGTTGCTCCTTTTGTTGAGTCACAATATTCCAAAAATGCTGATTTTTATTGAAGATAGCGAAGCCTTTGCCAAAACAAGGTATTTTAGTCGAAAACGAATGATTTTGCTGGTTTGTTTGTCTATTTTCTTTTCAGGTCTCGGAGAATCAATAACTCGTCTAGATTGGATTACCTAGACGGAGCACAAATTTAAATCCAGGTGCAGATGACACTGTCACATTGGTTTTCCCTGCTCCTTTGAGCGCGAGCAGCACAACGCAGGCGGATGGAGATCCGGCAGTTCAAACTCATCGCCAACGCATCGCTTGGGCATCACAGCGCCGTCGATGTTGCCGGACACGGTCTAGAAGAAACAGAATGCTATCTTCTGGTGCGACGGTTGTGGGTGGTTCATTTCCGTCGCTGACTTTGGTTGCAGGAGGAGACGAAGAGGGAGAGTCTACGGAAGAATTTGATGTCAAGGGTGGGAAACAGAGTATTAATGTCCTAAAAGAAGTCAACATCCAAAACCAGATGTAAATATCGACAGATCTGGTTGAAACGTTTTTCCAGAGAGACCGTCTCTCTTCCGCGTGAAGTGGTTTGTTTTACACCATGAATCAAGAGATTTGTATATATATCATCTTTGGACGAAAGAAAAATGTTCCTGTGTTTACAGCAATAGGCGTAACTCTATTGGAAAGTGTCAGATTTAATCATCCTCTAATCGAAGGTTCCCATTGTGTCGCTAAAAATGCTTCGTTACTAATAGGTTTCATGGTGCTTCACCCATTTTTAGCCACGTAACAGTCAAACATGTTCTTCTTGCTGTGCTTATCTATTACATGTCACTCACTCTGGATTAGGTTTGGAATTTCAAATTTACAGTTTCTTTTTCTTTTTTAAGTGGAAATTTATTTTTTCAAGTTTGTTATTTTATATTTTATTCACATTCATGTGTTTCCAGTGTTGTTATATGCAAATTTCTTCATCATAAATTGAATATCATTTGCATTATGATTGTAGAGTATCAACTTTGTCTTCTAAATTAAAGTATATAGAAGTTGCATATTTAGCTGGTCGTCATTTCAGGACTGTATTTTACATTTTTCAGGAAACCAAATTCCTTTTTATTATGATGAAATTAAGTTGGAAAGACAGAATCAGAAAAAATACAACAAAAATTATAGTCAACTAAATACTCATATTAAATATGAAATTTAATAGGTACAAAGAGAAAGAGATGTACAAATTGTTGGTAAAAAACATATCATAAGAAAAAACTAAATACTCATATTAAATATGAAATTTGATAGGTACAAAGAGAAAGAGATGTTTAAATTGTTAGTAAAAAACATATCATAGAAAAAAAACTTCTTAATGGAACACCTAAACAGTCCATATTTTCCATCTTCTAAATACAAAAATATCTAAATCAATCAACACTTACTTCTCAAAAATTTCTTGAAGTGATTTTTTACAATAAACACACAGAAAACAACTAGAACAAAAACATTTTCTAAATCATAATTTATCATTATCAACTTAACACAAACCAAGAGGATTATAGGGAAACATGCAAATGACATGCCTATGAAGGGTTAATATAATGCAACAAAATACCAAAATAAATAAAAATAAAAAGCTTAGTGGCAGTCCCTTGTAGATTACTTTGAAAGTAGATTGTTTGTGGATTATAAATCGTTGTTCTTGATAGAGAATGGATAATCAATTAAGGTTTGAGATTAATAGATAATAACACTCGCTAATAGTAATTTAATGACACTTGGAATGAAGTAGGGGATGGAATGACAAAAATCATATGGTCACATTTTTATTTTTTATTTTTTTATACTAGGAAAATTAATAAAAAAATTGAGAGCAATTGGTGGCAGGTATACTTACTATTCATGAAACACCTTAAAACCATTGGAAGTTGGAGAATTTTTTCTGCATATTGTTTATCAAACACCTTAAAACCCTTGGAAGTTGGAGTAGACTATCTGCATATTGTTCATCAAACACCTTAAAACCCTTGGAAGTTGCAACATACCCACCGGAGCAAAGCAAAGTTGAATCATGATTGGATTATGGACCATGTTCATTGGGAATCCGAATGCAGTCTAAGTGGATAGTGGACTAGGACAACACTAAATTTCATTTACCCCTTCATTTACTTCCTCAACAAACCCTATCCAGGTGTCATCAACAATAATGCCATGTCACCGCCCCTCCCAAGCCATGCATTATATCCTACAGGTATAGACTTAGTAATAGCCTGCAAGTACCTACTAGAAATTATGAGGGTACCCTACACAAGCGAACATAGATTTGAAGGGCTTAAAATTTTGATGTTATATGTTGTTGATGTGTAGATTTCGTATCCACGTGTCAAATACAGGTATGGAGGGGAAAATGTCCTACAAACTTTCAAATTTCAAGCGTTCTGGGGACTATCCATTCACCCATGATCTGCAAATTGTTGTGGATATTCCACTGGAATAATTCGTCACAACAAATCTAATAAATAAAACTGAAATCTCCTATGAAGGTTAATTTCCTTAGGATTTCAAAAATATTCAACAACTGATTTTTTGCATATGCATGGAATAGATAAAATGTGAAAATAGATAATATTAAAAGACAATCACACACCATCCAAAAAATGACACAAATATTTTCTCTGGGAAACCCTTACGGGAGAAAACCTTGCTAGAAGGTGAGGCTGCTATGCTTTATTTTCTACGATATGGAAATAATGCAAGTACAAAAGAGAAGGCACCCTTTATGGAGTTACTTGATACTTGTGGCTTGTTAGGTTGTTACAAAACATTAACCACCTCTATTATGCTCTCTAATTTCCCACTCCTAGCTGTTCTGCTATCATATGGAACAAAATACAATAACATAGAATGAAATCCCTTCTCCTCCTAGTGGTCTGGTATTTAACATAGCCCGATAGTCATCTTGGGGTAGGTTTTTGACTTCCTCAACCCTCAATTGTGATAGTGTTTTGGACCTTCTAGATTCTTCTTGAAATTACATACATGGCTAGCCCCATATGCATGAGTAACGGGGGATAATGTGGCATTCTCTCGTACCATGGTAGGTTAGCTTGTGAGAGGCATAACTTTTTCATACAATCACTGATTGATGTGGTTTTTTCATTGTTGGAAAGGTCTCGATGTGTAAAATAATGTCACGAGATCTAAGCTATGTTGAGAAAGTAACTTATTTTTCTTTTCTTTTTTTCTATGTACCAGGAAAATTAATATAAAAATCAAGAGAAATTGGTGTCACGTATACGTACTATTCATCAAACAAATTAAAACCATTGGAAGTTGGAGCAGTTTTTCTGCATACTGTCCATCAAACACTTTAAAACCCTTGGAAGTTGGAGCTCACTATCTGCATACTCTTCATCAAACACCTTAAAACCCTTAGAAGTTGTAGCATACCCACCGGAGTAGAGAAAATTTGAATCATGATTGGCCTATGGCCCATGTTCATTGGGAATCCAAATGCGTTGTAAGTGGAAAGTGGACTAGGACAACACTAAATTTCATTTACCCTTTCATTTACTTCCTCAACAAACCTTGTCGAGGTGTCATCAACAATAATTCCATGGCACTGCCCCTCCCAAGCCATGCATTATGTCCTATAGGTATAGACTTAGTAATAGCCTGTAAGTACCTACTAGAAATTATGAGGGTACCCTACACAAGTGAACATAGATTTGAAGGGTTTAAAATTTTGATGTTAGTTGTTGTTAACATGTAGATTTCGTATCCACCTGTCAAATGCAAGTATGGAGGGGAAAAACATCCTACAAACTGTCAAATTCCAAGCATGCTAGGGACTATCCATTCACCCATGATCTGTAAACCATTGTGGATATTCCACTAGAATAAGTTGTCCCAATAAATCTAATAAATAAAACCGAAATCTACCTATGAAGGTTAAATTCCTTTGGATTTCCAAAATATTCAGCTACTGATTTTTTGCCTATACATGGAATAGATAAAATGTGAAAAATTGAGAATAGTGAGATACAATCACACACCATTTACAAAATAACACAAAGATTTTCTCTGGGAAACCCTTACGAGAGAAAACCTAGTTAGAAGGTGACGTTGCTCTGCTCTCTTTTCTTTGATATGGAAGTAATGCAAGTACAAAAGAGAAGGCACCCTCTATGAAGTTATCTGATACATGTGGCCTATAAGATTGCTACAAAACATTAACCCCCTATTTTATGCTCTCTAATTTCCCACTCCTAGTTGTTCTACTATGTTATGGAACAAAATACAATTATATAGAATGTAACCCCTTCTCCTCCTAATGGTCTGGTATTTAACATAGCTCGATATCCATCTAGGGGTAGGTTTTTGACTTCCTCAACCCTCAATTGTGAAAGGGTTGTGGACCTTCTAGAATCTTCTTGAAATTACATACGTGGCTAGCCCCATATGCATGAGTAACGGGGGACAACATGGCATCCTCTCGTACCATGGTAGGTCAGCTTGTGGGAGACACAATCTTTGCATACAAGCTATGATTGACATGGTTTTTGCATCATTGGAAAGGTCTCGATGTGTTGAATAACGTCACAGGGTCTAAGCTATTCTAAGAAAGTTTTAACTCCCAAAAATGTTGTTTGATTCCTCAAAATGGCTTTAGAAGTTTTTGGACCCTAATTTTCCAATCTGGAACCTACTATTGAAATGACCCTGCAAGTTGATTCCACCAATTTTTTTGTCACTTTGGAAGCATTGAGATAGATGAAAAATAATACAATAATCCAATCCATCTCAACCCATTACTCTCTAAAGTGATTCAAGTGGAAGGTGGAGTGGAACCAACAGGCGCCAATGCCTATATATCCTGGATGGTTGCAGTAAGGACAATTTTTTTTTTGTCTCCCATGCTAGAGTCATTTCAAAGTTTTCTTACTCTACATTCCATGTATACCTTTATTCATCTTCCTCTTCATGCAGAGTGTTAGAATCTATGGATTTTAGATTTGCTTTTCTTCTTTGTGCTCTCACTTTATCAAGCACTACATCATTTGAAAAAAAAATCATCGATCGAGAAGAGGGAGCTGACTATTCCATCATTGTAACCCAAAATTTTGAAAAATCAGATGTGGGATCCAAAGTCAAAATGCATGTCGATCTTGTAATCCAAATTCGAAATGTGTGCCGACCTTAACAAAATAGGAACAAAAGGATTTGAGGCTATGGATTTTCTGTTTGACTTTTTCCAATCTAAGTTTGTTTTGAAGCTCTTTGGTCTTCCCTCCTAGGAGCGACAAAGTGTGGCCTGTGAATAACTTGGGAATCATGAAATCCATGGCCTAATTTGCATCATTTTCAATATAGATTTTATGTATTGGTTTTGGGTTTTTTCATCATGCAGGAATTAAAGTCCAGTTGGAGGATCATTGTGGCTACTATTATTGGATCTATGGAATCAACTTGTGGGATTTTGGGTAGGGTAGGTAGTGGAGGCATATTGGTTCCTGTAGGACCTCCAACACTCAAGAAAGGCATGCACTATCATGATGGGCACAAAGATCTGACCGGTCAATGAGTCGGATAAGAGCGTGCTTGGTTTGGTGTCATGGAGGGTGCGTCAGACATACTTGGAAAGACGCACGATGAGTCCAAGAGAGGTCACGTTGGGCATGCTTGGAAAGTTTCACGATGAGTCCCTATATTTGGTAGCCTTGGTGGCCAACTCGTGGGTGAAGCCACGTGACGATCAGGACGATGTACTAGTGTGTAGGCTAGGAGGACCAAGGAAAACGTCTCGTTAAGTAGGAAGAGAAACCAACTGGTGAGACTCTATGTTAGGATTCTTAGCGGAGGATGGCGTGAGTTGGCAATGTGGTAGATTGTGTATCACCCATGGCAAGGTGACATCAGTGATATGGGCATCAAAGGTATGTGAATTCATTAGTGAGAAGGAACATGATCTTCGGTGACTATCACTGGTCATCCTGGATGGATGATAGCATGATTTCATGTTCGAAAATTAGTTATCCGAGTATGCTTGGCTCAGGGGAGGTGCATGTGGGTGTCGATTGTTGGGTGGAGATACTGTAGCATCACCTATGGTGAAATGAGCATTCAAACTTCAACATGTCTAAATATGCTTGTCTTGGGTTCGCTATAAAACGACAATGAAGTGTGTTTCGAATGATACAAACGGGTTGTTGGTCAATCCCAACATGCGAGGTCATGTTGGTGTCGCTTGAGGACTAGAATTCTTGGGTGGTATGGGACACTCAAGGGTGACAAGTTTAGCCCTGTGAAAAATGGTATCAAAGCATCATTCAAATGGACATTGCATAACCCTCTCTTCACCACCACTAATACCCCTTTCATCAGATGAACTGAAGGGGCTATGTTGATGAGGATGTCAACAATTTCAAGTGGGGAAGAATGTAAGACCTCTAGTGCTCAAGCATGGCACACATTATCATGATAGGCGAGGAGACGTGACAAGTCAACAAGTTGGCTAAGAGCAAGCTTGGTTTGGTGCGATGGAGGGTATGTTGGGCATGCTTAGCAAGATGCATGGTGAATCCGAGAGAGGGCATGATGGGCATGCTTGGAAGGTTACAAAATGAGTCCC
>JASDQU010684203.1:47989-80166 GCA_032191745.1 Picea mariana | reverse complement strand
GGTGGACGGTCTTCAAAAATGGCTTTGTTCCTCTCTGTCCATAACTGCCAGCAAATGTGTACAGCCAAAGTTGGGGGGGCTGATTTGTGTGTGATCCAGTCAGCAAAGCAAGCAGAGAAAGTGGGTCCATTCCAGACCACAGTGATGGAGAAAGATCTGCTTAAAAGATGCCAAACCTCCTGTGTGAAAGCACAGTGAACTAAGAGATGGTGCACATCGTCTGAAGCGAGATTGCAAAGAGGGAAAATGCCAGGACCCTCCCAACCTCTATGTCTGAGCGCCTCCCAAGAAAGTATTTTTCCTCTAGCCGCTAACCAGGTGAAAAGTTTTAGCTTAAGAGGGACCTGCCATTTCCAAATCAGGCGAATCCATGAGTTATCAACGTCCAGCCTCATCTGTTGAAGGTAGGCTTCATAAAGATTTTTAACTGTAATGGAGCCTGTAGCATCTCCCCCGGCCCAAAGTAAAATATCAGGAGTATCGGAGAGAGTGATCCCGGCTCCTTTGAGGGCTGTGGTGTAACGGCTCCACTCTGTTGCAAGGGAACCCTCGAGGGATAGGGAGCCACTATCCAACCAGCCATCCAGAAGTGAAAAGGCGCCGGTCTGTAAATTAATTTGTGAAAGGTGAGTGTAATTCAATGCCTCCATTCGCGCGCTCAGCAATGGGGAGAAGATTGATTGTTCCCCCATTCCCAGGATCATATCACGGCCAATGCGGATATCAATTCCCGAACTCGGCTTCCATCTTAGCCAGTGTAAAACAACCTGTGAATTCGCTACCATACCTTTCCAGAGAGGTGAGGCCCAACGCTGAAGGAGAGTAGGATTTCTGATCCAATCATGGAGGGACAGGGGATTTAGATACTTTGCTTTGATAAGTTGACTCCAGATGTTATTGTGTGTGAGAGCTCTCCAGAAGGAGTTTGCCAGTAGGGCTGAATTGAAAGTGGAAAGAATTTTCATGTATGTATCATGAATTGAAAGCGTATATTTATGTTGAGAGAGGAACAATTTTCATGTAAGTATCATGTATATTAAAGTATCATTTGTCTTGAAATACTCTAGATGAACAATAAGTTTGAAAAAGCATATTCTTCAGGATTGTAAATATATTTATGTTGAGAGAGGAACAATTTTCATGTAAGTATCATGCATGAACATGTAAAGCAATTTGTAATTCGTGGACTTCAAAAATAAAAAGTAGGTCTTTCATAAGTAAGGTAATTTAATCATTTCTTGGGTTTTAATATTTATTAGCTTTCTAACTCATTTTGTTGGGCAATTTGGTATTTGCTTCATTCATGAAGTACAAAGCAATTTTCTTTATATGTTGGGTTTTTTAGATTATGTTATAATTATTTAAATGATTAATTACTTTTGGGCACTTTTGCAAGTTGGGTGTACCATAGTTTCTATACAATTTTATGGAATAAAGTATATCTAAGTTCAATTTTCACAAGTGACATGTTGAGCTCTTAACAAGTATAATGGTATAATTGTCTTGAGCCCTATATTGACAAAATCTTGAGCTTCTACAAAATTCAATTTACCCTTAATGCCATCCTTGGAATGAGGGGAAGTGCTCAACGAGTTTCCCCGATATATGTATTTCATGGAAAAAAATAATAGTGAAGGTAGGCCATCTAAAGGAGAGACATATATTCACAAACATATGCTTTGGAGGAATTTGCTAGATGTCTAGAACCTTGTAATGAGGCAAAGAACACCACCATAAAAACCAATATAAAAAACCAATAATGTTGAAGCTTCTTCAAACGTAGAATTATTGAGATATTGAAAAGCTCAATGTTACACAACATTTTTTAATTGTGGATTTTATATTATGTCAACTACCTCCATACAGTTACAGAATCACCTCGTATGTGGATTTTATGTTATGTCAATTGTCTCCTTACAGTTACCAGAATCACCTCACATTGAAGAACCATGTGTTTACTCACAATATGTAGAAGGATCGATAGTAGAAGAGGAAGTACCACATCTACAAGTCCATCAAAGTGTTTAGAATGAGCACTAAAGAACCATGTGTTTACTCACAATATGGAGAAGGATCGGTAGTAAAAGAGGAAGTACCACATCTACAAGTCCATCGAAGTGTTTAGAATGAGCACTAGCTAGCTATAAAAGTTATAGTTTAGCCCAAGAAGAAGCATCTAAGAAATCTTATACAATAATTATAAGTTTATACTTAAATAAATGTCAATAACTACTTTTGTCTCTAATTTAATCTACTTCTACATATATTTATAAATAGGACATGAAAAACATTAAACAATTGGCCTAGGTTACATATATTTATAAACGGGACATGAAAAACATTAAGCAATTGGCCTAGGTAACAAATTTTGAAGCTTTGATTTATTTGGATCGATGTAAACCAAACGTCTCAACTTTGCATGTTGAGATTATCAACAACTATGACACTTAAAGTACTTTGTATTAAAGCTCCTTTTGAAATGCATTCAAGTCTACTTGCTTCCTAAATCTTCCCTCATATTTCAACTTCCACAAATGTAAGGAATTATTTCATGTTGTTTTTAACATTTGGAATAAACATTTCATTGGACACCTAGTCTAATTAATTTAATTTGATTATTTTACTTATATTTTCAATTTGAAGAGTTAAAGAAGAGAGATAATTGTATAGAAGCTAATCCTTGCGTAGTTAAATGAAAAATATAAATTCATGTTCAAAAGCCCTAGCAAAATAAAACTTTTAATTTATTATAATATGTAGTTGTTATCTATACACGAAAGCAGAGATTTCAAAGACCTGACAACGCAAATCCAAGTTCGGTACTGCTTCTCAGTGGCTTACTGATTAAGATAGAGTGAACTTTACATTGACAATTTTATATCACAATTATACAATTTCTCTTTCTTCCTTTCTAGTGATAGTGGTAGATTCGGTTGATCACTGGAAGGTATTTAGCATCTGGGTCTTGCATGTGATTGATTTGTTGATCTCATTTATCTTAATTCTTTATGTTTTAAGATAGATTTGGAGTTATAATCTCAACCCATTGAATATGGTAAACAACAATACCAAATGAATAAGCAGAAGTTGTTGTTTGCAGGTAACGACAGGAGATCAAAATAGTGATTTTCCAGCTATACAGATGGAGACATATTATTTTGTAACATAAGAAGGAAGATGAAAAACTTTGTTATTAATATAAATACAAAGAGGTACATAGCATTCCCAAAAAAACAACCACAGGTATATACACATAACATGCAAAGTTTATGGTACTTGTCCACTTTATTTATTGTTTTGTCTTTTTATAAATAATATAATTTTATGCAATTGTTTTCTGTTAGTTTTATAAAAGAGGTGTATACGTGCAACATTCAATGGTTTTTGTACACTCATAGCATTGCAAATAATAAGATTATTATAGTGAAAACTCAAGGGCATCTAGGGCATGTTGTGAGGCATGTTTTATTCTTGCAATCCTCCTTGCTCATGGGAGATTGTGTGATTTGACTGCCACTTGATGGTAGGATATGTGAGTAGCATCTCATAAATGTCGCCTGAAATTTTATATCCGATGAGATATTGCATGCGTTGGTGTCCACCTGCCACATAATGTCTATACACCATTTCGACCTCACAGATTGCACCCCTTTAATGGTTCATGTTTTGTAACAATGTAGGTTTTGACGGGTCTTAAGTTAAGCATGTTGTACAAAATTGTTCATGTCTTTTTTGTGTTTTCAACACTCTGGCTACAATGCAAATTTTATAAGGTTGCTTATGTTGCTTGCTTATTTCTTGATAGGTTTCCTTAAGGCAGAGAAAGTCTTACAAAAGCTTCAAGGTATTTTTCCTAGGTTGAAAGATCTAAGACTTAGTACAATGGAGTGTGATAACCGAATTTCCAAGGTAATCGAATAATTTYCATGGTTAGAGAGCCGAACAACTTAAATGATAGTGTCCAAATTTTATAAAGTATGAGTTGGGAAGCAAAATGAAGAGCATGGAGAGACTCATTGTCCAAAAGGTGCGAGGATGAGGTGGACAACAGGAACGCTGATTTTMTTACATCCCATAGACATCACTTGCATTGGCTTCCTCGTCTCAAAAAATGTCTTCTACAAGTCGATGCCTTTGAGCAGGTGTTTTTTATGCATATGCGATTGGATAAGTGCATGGTTTTTCTTAGCATATTGGGAATATCCATGACCTGAAGTCGGCTCTATGATAAAATCCAAGTTCACCCATTGAAATTTTCTCCCTGAAATCTCTAGAATGAAGAGACTTTTCACGTGCCTTTCCCCTTCCATCATTGTTGATAATACAATGGAGAGGCAAAGGAATTGGTACAAAAGAATGGATTTCCTTGTTATATTTTCTATTTGCTTAACCTTTATCATTGCACACCTGGCATCATTTTTAGAGGATTTTAAAGTCACATCGRCATATAACCATGTGAAGATAATGGTGGACAAGTCAATAGAGCTCATCTTGGATGAAAATTTAGGTGGGTATTGCTCTAACTCCCATTTCAATCGTTATAGTCCATGTTAAGTATTTTATTGGAATTTGTTTCAAAAATATCATGCAGCAAGTCCTTTTATGTAATTTTCATTTGGTTGGGCAGGTGCAGGATTTGTATCGAAGCATGAGTACATGTTCGGTCTTGTAAGCATGAAAATCAAACTCGTGGCAAGTGATTCGGCGGGGACTTTTATGTGAGTATTCATGATCTCGATTATTGAACATTTTCAATCTGAAATAAGATTTGGGTTGTGTAATATGTATAGCTTGATTCAAATTTCATTATAATCAAGTGTATGCATTATCTAAGTTTTATTATAATAAAGTATATATTAGTTAGCAAGGGTCGTTACAGTCATTTGACAATTCAACAAGTAACATTATCCTCGTCCACATGGAACATTCTATGCAATGATGGATGGACTTGAGCTACCACATGATGGGTAACATTCTCCTCATCTACATGGAAAATCCTATGCAATGATGGATGGAATCTGAGCTACCACATGATGGACAAGAACAACACACCCAGGCCAAAGGCAGCCGCAACAAGCCCAACCAAAGCTCGAAGTAGAAATCTTAGTCTCAATCTCAACATAGTAATTTGATCTCAATGAAAAATATATCGTGTTTTCCCATCCTTGCCATTTTGTTTCGGCATTGACTATGAAATGACAACTGCTACGAATTTATATAATAATTGCACCTACAATCACTTATGCATCTGGATTTGCTACTTACGCTACTTCTGCATTGCCTTCCTACATTATTGCTCCAATAATTCTTTCTACCAACAACTTTTAAGATTTGTTCAAGAAGCCAAAGAGGATTATCAAGTTTAGCAGAAGGGAACCATGATTTTCTTTTGTTGTGTCTCATATTTCTAATACTTGCAGGACCTCATCAACAAAAATCATCACCACTCTCATAGTAAGAGCATTTGCTTTCAATGTCCATAACAACTTCAAGGTTTGGCTAAGCGGTGTGGCCATTCTTATAACCCTGCAGGAATTTTCAAGAATGACACGAATGAAATATTGCATTAGGACAAGGTAATCTTCATAACAGAAACTAATTAATTTTAGTTGTTTGTTATAAATGGTTTAGATGCAAAATAAATAGTGTTTCTATTGATTCAATTCATAACCATTTATAAGCAAGAAGAGGAGAAATATTACATGTGGGAGAATAGATAAATGGAAACCTTGTGTATATGAACCACGATAAGATTGAAATCGTCATGGAGGTCGGAGATTATGTTTGCAAGTGAGAAGATTGTACCTATGAAGGTGATGACAATTGCCAGGAAGACAAAGGGATGATGGAATTGAAAATGCTTCAACGCCAAGATAGACGACACTGAAATTGGAGCCATTAGTAGACCGAGGAGGATGCACTTCATATTGTAATTGAAATGCTCACACAAAGGGGAGGCTACTAGTGGATTCCACACAAATGCTCTTTTACTATAGATTTTTAGGACATAGGTTGTGTTTACTAGGCAATTTTTGCATATTCGCTTCACATTGGAACTACTATCTCATGTTGATCTTCTCATATTGAATCAATCATAGTAAACAAGTTGTAAATGTGCATGAACAACAATATTGAACCTCATTACTTGTATAGTACTAAAAATTTTAAACAATTTTAAATTTCTTAAAGTATAACAACAATAAGGAAAAAAAAACATGAATTTAGTTAGATTTAGTTTGACAAATGCTAAACAAATTTTATGCCAAATGATTGACATTTCATCTGAAAATTATTCTAGTTTATCAATAGTAATGGGAAAAGTGTTAATAGTTTAGATGTGTAATGCGCATAATGAAATGATACTAGATAAGGATGAGGGTGGGGGTGGGGGAGATTATATGCAAATCATATTATGAGGGTGGGGGTGGGGGAGAGATAATATGCAAATCATAATATGATTTGCATATTATCTTATGAGAGTGGGAGTTGGGGGGAGATAATATGCAAATCATCTTATGAGGGTGAGGATAGGGGGAGATAATATGAAAATCATCTTATGAGGGTGAGGGTGGGGACGAGATAATATGCAAATCATATGGGGTGTGGGGAGATAATATGATTTGCATATTATCTCCCCTCCACCGTATTATGATTTGCATATTATCTCCCCCACACCTTCATATATTATGATTTGCATATTATCTCCCCCACACCTTCATATATTATGATTTGCATATTATCTCCCCCACACTCTCATATATGAGGGTGTTGGGAGAAATTATTAATTACATTGTGTTGCCACATAAATACACTAACACATCTTTTCTATTATAATGGATACCCACCTCATTTACCTGTAAGCATAGTAGGTATATCCCTAAGATAATATGCAAATCATATTATGATTTGCATATTATCTCCCCACAACCCCACCCTCATATATGAAGGTGATGGAAGAAATTAGTAATTACATTGTAGTGGCACGAAAATACACTAACACATCTTGTCTATTCTAATGGATACCCACCTCATTTAAAGGTAAGCGTAGTAGGTATATCCCCATACCTATGATTCCATAAGTGAATCATGCATAATACTTATAGAAGCAAGCAGGAGTGCTGACCAATTTCAATCCTAAAGGAAATGGAGGATATGGTGATGAACATAGGTCTAGTTTGTAGACTATTGTTTGATCTAAAAAATATATTTGTAAGTCGTTCACAAAAAACTAACATACTTCTGCAACATAGTGATAAGAATTTGCAAAAAACTAACATATCAGGACAAACTTGTCTTCATTATTGGTTTACAATTCATCATCGACTTGCTATGAATCCTTATTGTTAGGTGGTGACATCAACATGCAAAGGAGGATGGCAGAATTGTGCATATAGGTTGCCATGCTAAAGGGAGGGGGAGGATGATGCATCAATTGGAGGCATCAATTGTAGTAACCTGTAACTTGTGACATTATTGCAGTTTGTCACTTTGTTGTGATTTGTAGTGCATCGACTGCAATAACATGTCTATGCAGAGTTTGCACCACTAATATAGTTTGTGGTAAAAAAAAATTAAATAATTTTTAATTTTGACAATGAGTGAAAATAAATTCACTTACTCCACGACAATAAAGTCAAATCACAATGACCTTAACCGATCATAAATTGAATAACTAAAATTATAAAATTACGAAAATAATTATATATATATATATATATATATATATATATAAACAAACTTTGGATATATTTTCAAAAACAGGTAAATTAATTCAAAGTGAGAGCTTTTTGACTTCTAACCGAAAACTATAGTACCTGCTTTGGTAGGGACTAATAACTTACCTTACATAATAGTCATAAGAATCTTTGCAGTCATGCATGGGTAAGTGCCATAATCTTACAAAATCTTAGCAAACCTTGCTACAATCCAAGTGCCATAACCCTACTACAATTAAACAAGTGTTGCATGGAAGCTTAGTCCATGTTGGATAAGTTTAAAATGTATAAGCAACAAGTTTAAAAATATATAAGCAACTTAGTTTGTCCTAAAGTTACATTAAATAATCTTGAAATATGGAATCATATGGGAATGAGGTTGGGTGATAGACAATTGGTTTGCAACCACTTCCCAAGTATGTTTTATGGCCTTCATTGTAGCCTTTAGAAGCCTAAACCAAAGAGCTTCCCAACATTGCAAAAGGTAGAACTTTTCCAATTTACTTGATTGTAGTTGTTATGAATACAATAATTGTGCAAAAAAAGGTAGAGCTTTTCCAATTTAGTTGATTGTAGCTATTACAAATACAATATCTGTGCAAAAAAAAAGTGCAAAACTTTCTTATGGTCTAATAAACCATGAATGTTAACCATCATCATTATATTTTGATGATCCTCACCTAATACCCACATTTACCCTCCAAGACATCATATTATTGGTATTACAAGCATTTTTTCTTGTACACTGTTATATAGAGATCAACACATATTGATACATATATAAACAATAATGCATCATCCTTGTGTCAATACAGATAACATCATCCTTTTGTCAATACAAATAACTTTGAGTAGAAATGGGCTCCCACACACTTCAATTAACCATCTGGACCTCCTTAGGTCCCTAGGATTTGGGAGTTAGCTAAGTCAAATTTAGCAATAGATACTATACTTACTTTTGAATGTTAAGAGGAGACATGTGATTTGATATTGTGCACTCGACTATTTCTCGTTTCCATATTGCTATGTAATTGTAATCTCAATAATCAAATTATTGAGATTTATTGAATCATAGTGCAACTTTGTAAGAGCTCAAGGGTAAAACCTGTCAAAGTTATAAATACAAATTTTCAAATATGCCTCTAATATGTCCTTTTGATACAAGTTAATTTATAATCATAATCACTTTTTTCTTGAAGAAATATTGTTTTCCTATCCAAACATTTCTTCCAAAAGCTCATTGCTTATTAGAAGCTTGAACTACTACCACTTGAAGAAGTTCAGATTCCCAGTTTCATAATGTACATATAAAAGCAAACTCGTTCACGACCAAACAATAAATCATACCTGGAATCATTTTTGATGATTTTGCCAAAACCTGCAACCTCACAAAAGCATTTCAAATATCAATAAAATTTTAAGCAGGAAATTATCTCAAAATTTCTCTTTGACAATGATTATAAGAATTAAACCAGCGTTATCACAAATTAAATTCCTTAATAATTAATCTTTAAATTGAAGATCAACATTAAACTAATATTCTCAAAAGAACACATTGGTTTGGACAACAATGATTGGAAAGTATAATAGAAGATCAATTCACTTCGGAGCAAGGCTAAATCCTACAATACACTCAACTTACCATTGATATTTTATTCTTTAGCTTTTGTTGCAACTACATGAGTATAAAAAATCAGACAAAATGATGTTTTATGCACCAGGAAGAATGTAAGAAAAAATCAGGGAAGCTTAACCATTGGCAACTGTCAAGAGTGTTTTAGACACCAGTAGGCAATAATAAGGCAATCATTGTAAAGGCATCTTAGAGAAAGGTTGTAAATGTTCGAAAATATTTATTATTTGCAATCTTAGTTAACATTGATATATGTGATTCGAAAGAGTGATTCAACATTTTAAGGTTGAAGTAAATTATAAAAAAATCGTGGTTGATGTGACAAAAACACGTATCAAAATACCTGTAATGGAGGGGATTCTTGGGCCTTGACTGCAACTTGCTTGCTGGGCAAGAAGCACCACTGCTTCTCACAACCAAAAAGTATTGATGTAGATAGAATGAAGAAAGAGATCATTGATGGATGAATGCATGGAAGCCAGGATTGAAGGAACCAAGGAACCCACACTACCACCAACCTCAGGAACATATGCTTTTTTCATGCCATTAACTCACCGAACAAAAATAAGTCCAACATCAACAAACCCAAAATATGCATTCTCTCTTCACCCTACATACAAAACCACTACTATTTTCTTTGAGAGGAAGAAATATAAATTAGCTACCTTTCTTTCCACCTCACTCTCTCTCTCCACACCCACCTACCAGTAAGCAGAGGGAACGAAGCCTTAGTGAAAAACTTACTTTACGAGCATGCTTGAGCCAATATGCCTGATAGAAAGGGCATCAAGTATGGGCGAAGTATTTGGGAAAATGGGTAGTTGAATGGGCAAAGAAGTGGAAATTTTGAATTAAAAGTTGCATGCTAACACGTCAACACCATGATAACCAGGAAGTCGGTCAATCAATGCATGTGACCCCATAGAGAATAGCTAGGCTTCAGTGGCTAGCCAACACAACAGATAAAGTTGGCTCTTTCATCTAGGTAATTCATGTTACACACTACGCTCTTTGCATGACGACTATGTTGCAGTGAGATGCCTTGCTTGCAGCAACAACAACCAATCACATGCATACCCTGCATGTGTTTATTCTTCCCTAGAAACATTGACCAATAGATGCCCACCAGTCTAGATATTGATCAATATGTTGAATACTATATCTACCACTTGGTGTTCTTTGCCATAGCATTGGAGATGATATGGATAGACATTTTGTCAAATATGATATCCATGGAAAGATGGAAAATACTTTATTGATAGTGTCTGAACAATGAGCTTGTCCCAACTAAAAATTTCCGTCGTGTATGTTGAACTACATTGGGCCTGTGATGGGCCTCGTGGTTATTTATGTTCCTATTTACAAACTTCCTGGGTGTAGCACCAAAGTTCTGGTGAAATAGAGGTCCTCTTTAGCTATGAATATATTTATTCAGGGCATAATCATTTATAGAAAAGAATGTCATTTTCGGTGCATAGGGATTTGGGTTTGGATTTAGGGTTGGAATTATAGTTGTCCTAGGTTTGGATTTTTGGATTTAGGTCCACTAAATTGAATCACATGGACCCGATTCATGCATGTTTTATCCCAGGTAGTTTATGAATGATTTTGTTATTAGGGAGAGATCAAGACTGGACTTGTGGTTGCCTCTCTAACCAGGATGGACTCAGATGATATATTACTTTTAGTGGGAAGGTTGGTTGCCTTACTTTTAGTGGAAAGGTTGGTTTCCTTTTCCTCTATCCAAAGTAAGACATTGATCGATGTGAGTGGGAGCACCCCTCGGTTGTAGATATTCAACTTGTGATAGGGTTGGGTGGTTGGAATATAGGGGAAGCTAGGGGAGCCATGCTTTTCTTTATCTCACTTTCATTGCTTTCGTATTTCCTTGGACTGCAACACGAAGCGGAGGAGTTTCACTACCTATTGAATCAATACCACCAATAGTCGTCACCTTAATCATAATTTCCCTCGTATTTATTCTGCTAAGAGATTAATGATCTTTGTTATTATTGCAAAGGCCAAGGTACCATTTTGTCAGGCATGGGAAGGCTTAGACTATCTTTCCCTAACTGTTTAGGATTACACTTAGCCACCTTCTGACAAGCATAAGGAGAAGATAGTAGAGGAGAATCTTGTTGAGGATCATACATTTTCTTTGCCCATTCTATAACATGTTCAATGTTTTGTTCTGCATGAAATGATTGCAGTTTTTACTAAAACGTGGACTTCGGGGAGATGACGATTTTTAAGGTGCAATATTGTGTATTCCTTCCATCTTTTTTACATGCTAATTTGAATTATATTGTTTGAGATGGATAAATTTTGCAATTTTTCAAATTGTTGCAAAGTTTCTTATGCGCGTCCTGTTATAGCGCAAGTTGTAGGTTGGGAAAATCCCTACCCAACCACAAAGCAAGTGGATGTAGGTCCCGCACTTCAAGGGTGACTAGGTCACTCTAGGGAGGTGATCCCCTTGACCCTAGAGGGATTGAGATGGAGATGAATGGAAATGGAAGTGAATCCCCTAGAGGTCCAGTCTAAGTGGAGTGAAATGTGTGGAATGAAGTCTTGAGAAGGTCCAAGGGTTGTCAAGTATGTTGAGTAACATGCAAATGGTGAAATATCTGCCCAAGACACAAGAAAAAACACTTTGCAATGATGTATGTTAGTTCAATCAGCAAGTTAATCTTGTTGTCCCTAATTTGCAACAATAGCTAACAATATATATCAGCAATAATATGGTACTATGAGCTGCTCAATAAATGTTAGAGACCAAGTAGAAAATGCAAGAGAAAGAATAGTAAATGACCAGTTATACTCAAGATGAAAAACCAATATTCTAGCATAAAAAGATAAGGATGTTGTAAACACTTGTCTGCAGCAAATTATATCAGCCTTATGGCTGTAACATTCAATGTATTACAAAAAGAAAATCAGCCATTGAAATCCTCTCAAACTTTGCCAAAAAGTGGGCTGGACCAAGGAGAATAAGTGTGCAAACTTTGAGCTAAATCCAATGGTTGATAAGAGAGTTATTCAAGCAAATGAGTTAGGGTTTCTGCAGCCCTAATGGCTGAAGATGTAATTCTATAACAACAGCAAGAAGTAGTGGGAGAGAGGAGACGCAAACCAACTCCAAGCAAGAGATCTTTCAATAGATAAAAAAAAATCACGTTTCCCAAGGCAATGATTTTATATCTCCAATGCAAAAAATATATGACTAGTTCCTTTATTATTGGGTTAATGGAGTCAAATAAATAAAGAGCTATAGAAACTACCTCTTTGGGGGTGTAATCCCTTTTACTTCCCAAGGCAAGTTTCTCTAGTTAGGGTTTAAGCTAAGAGGGTGTATGCCATTATACTTCTCTTAACAAACCCTTGTTTAATCAATAAGATGAAGCAATAAATGATGAATACTATGGTGGGGGTGTATGCCCTTATACTTCCCACCTAGCTCCTAGCACAACAATCCTTGACTTGATAAAGAATGATAGCATAATAGTAAAAGACCATACCAAAATCAAGAAAGATGCCAAGATAATCCACCATAAGAGCTAGAAAACATCATCTAAGGCTAGCGCCTCACTCCTCCATCAACTATTCATCAAGATAGACATAAAAAAGTGCACAAGAGACAAATAAAGCTAAGTGTAGCGAAAATTTCAGACCAATACTTCTCACAATGAGGGAGAGTTATGTTAAAATTAGATCTTATGATCTCTTATTTATACAAATGTCACGAAGGTGACTTGTCCACAAATTAAGGGGTAAATCACAATATTAGGGATCAACAGCCTTAATCTTCCCCCCTTTACAAAGTAATTCATTTAAAATTCACTTTTTCACATAAGAAAACCCTAATTTTAGAAGGATGTCACCCCTTTAGGGGACGTTTTGGCATTAGGAGCGAGTCATTGGTGTAGGAGGAGGGTGTCTAGGCTTGCAAAAGCCACATGTCAAGTATCCAAGTTACTTACTTCATGGTCAAAGCCCAAATTTCCTCAAAATATCCAAGTGCCAATGTATCAACCACACCACCAAACCCTAACCCCCTTAGGTGATGTCATGCCTCTAGAAGAGACGTTTTGCCTCTCCTAGGAAAAACGTTTGGCATGTGGGGGCTAGGTTATGTCTTCCAAGTCATCTTTAAGGCCTTCCAAGTTTGATCTCTCTGATCCGGCATGTGGTCCCTTGGCATCCAACCCATGGGCTTGTAGCCCCATGGAAGCCTAAGCTAGGCTTGTTCTCCCAAAATTGTCCACCAGCTAGGTCCTGCAAAGAAAAATGAGCACGCCCTCTAAGGATATCAAGTCATAATATCATGATAAGTGAATCCAATCAATAAATAATCCATCTAATCATGTGCTTCAAAGATCATTATATCAAATAATTAATTTCTCAAAGACACTATGTGATTTGTCAAGCTTGAATATGGGAGGGTTGACAAGGTGTCCTATTGGGTAGATCTTGCCCTAGGTCAAGGAAAGTTTCCAAGAGATCCCTCTCTAAGCCATGTAAAGTGGATTAAGTGGTTGGGGCCAAGACTCAATGGGCATAGGGCTCATGACATACAAGGGGTCGTAGTGTCTCATTCATGGGTGCCTTTGTAGAGGGTGTGTGGTACCTTCATCCACAATGCACTTTTTCCAAGCCCATTAATAGCCTTTTATCTTTCTTTCTTTGTATTTTTCTTTCAATACAGCATAAGGAGAGGTTGAAGGTCACTTCCCTGGTGTGGTGACCAGATGATGGCAATGTCACCCACAAACACCTAGTGGAAATGAGAAGGTCGGATCGTGATGAGACCCCCTTTCTCTCAGCCATGCAACTGAGAGCCATTACCCTGGTTTGGTGACCAAATGATGGCAATGTCATATCACTAGATATTCATGGACATGATAGGTCGGCTCATGATGAGACCTCTTATCCTTCAACTAACCTTTTAAGCATTCTTTATTATATTGTGGGTCCCCTTTACTCAAAGATAACCATTTCACTGCTTTCTTGGGTGATCCATGGGCGAAGCATTTGGAAGGTTTATACATGACTCTTATCTTTTACCCAACATCAACCCATCTGGGCCTTCGGTCCCTTCTTCCCATAGAATGAGGGACAACCCCTTCTTGGGTCAATACACCCTAAAATCCCAAGAGATAAAGAAATGAAGGGGAACAATGATGGAAAGTGGTAAGTATGGTCGGGAACAACACGATGGCTAATTAAGAGAATTCCCAGTTTTAAACCCATCCCCAAGGAAAACCACTTACTAGGGCACAATGTCAACCACCAAGGTGAAGCAGGGAAAAAGGCATAATGTCCAAGCATATATCATGAAATTTAGAGCAATCTAAGATACAAAATAATCAAATGGCTTCAATATTGAAATGATGCTCACCATAATACTGACTTGTACCTCATGGAGCAAGGCCCACTGCCTTCCGGAAGCCAACTGGTGTGGTGGATGCCATCTACAAAACTATGACCCTCTGTGGTGGTGAGTGGGTTTTCCATATGTGCAAAAGGGTAATGTTGGTCATGTAGTCTCTCGACACTCCATATCTACAACCGAAGGGGCTCGAGACATAATCTTGCTAGTTATCCACAAAATGGAGATAACACATCCAATTTAAATTGTAAGGAATTCGCTCGGATAGGTTGAGTTAACCAGGGTAGACTTTATTGAAGAAAAAATTTAGGAGTTATATCCTTCCATTGCCTCTAAATATAATCTTCTCTAAATCACCTGTATTATCATCATTATTAGAGCTTCTGATTTTAGAATTATATATAAGCCATTATAATTTTCCATAGGTAGATGGTGCACCATACTAATCAAAACATTCATACCCTTCCAATATTAATAACCAAAATAAAGGACGTAGTTCCAACTTTCTTCAACTACTTGGAACATCCATCTCTTTATGAGTTCTTCATGGTGGTAGTCTCTTTGAATCATCACATGATTGCTGAGTAATATTGTATCTAACTATTTTAGGTGTTCATGATTACGAGCAATGCACTCAAGAGTGATCTATGCCAAATTTTGACGGTCCAATTTTCGTTCAGATTAATAACCGATAGTTTACAGTAGTGCAGTTTGTGGAAATGTCTTTTCACATGCAGGATTAGTGTTTCAAATGCATCACTATGCTTTGAAAGCAAGCGAGTAGCTGAAAAGATCTGCCTTTGCGAATAAACTAGCTATTTTCATAGCTCGCTTACTTAGTTCACAAAGTCTTAGAACCAATAAAGGAAGAGGCTAGGGAAGAACCACTTACTTCACATGCAGACAACTCTAACATAGCTTTCTTTGCACTTGGATTTACTTTTGTATCAGGCTTTGCACCAGGCTGCTTTGACCAGGATCATCAGGTGAAAATGAGAAAAACTTAATAAGAAAGATTAAGTAACTCGTCTGGTAGTGGGGTCCCCTCCCATAGCTTCTTGATTAGCTATAACAATGGTAGTTGGTTCAATACGCCTTCTATATGGTTCGATCCTACTTGAAAAGTGACTTATCACACACTATATTGTTATTTCAAATTGAATATAGGAAACCTATTATGTATATTGGAATTCTTTGGATAGTATGTGTGTGTGTTTTTATACATTGGTGACATTTTACAACCATTTTCATTAATGTTTAATGTACCTCTGTAGAGACTATCTTTTTTTTTCTGGACAGAGATTGGTCTTTCTTGCTCATTGCTTAGAGGCTGCTCACTGGGAGGCAGAACATGGAGGTTTCTGGATATGAAAGAAAATGCATATGAATTGATTTGTGTATATAGATATGAAGTGATTTGTGTATATAGGTATGTACATGAATTTCCTTGCTAAAAAAAAAGAAAGAGTAAGCCAACCTAATCTGCACTTCACTTTTCAGGCGACTCGGACCAAAATGGGGCACTTGCAACCTGCTCGACTCATGTTTTAGGAAAGACATATAGCGATGCAATGAGGCAATGCAGTGCGGTCATGTTTTAAGCAAGACATATAGCGATGCAATGAGGCGGTAAGGAAAATCAATTTTCACACTCGTGCATTGAAATTGGTGCACTGACAAAGCAGAAATGTTAATGCACTGACAGACCACAGAAGACAAGAAAGTTAAAACTTAGGTTATGATGAAAAAATGCATTGACAATAAGACTAACCAAAACCTAAATATTAGAAAGAACTAAAAATGAAAAACATTGGGAAGAACCAAAAAAATTGGGAATAAATCAAAAATTAAACATTGGGAAGAGCAAAGCCTGTAATAAGAGTTTGAATCAATTGTCCTATAAGATTACGAAGAATAACTTTTTTTTATTACATAAAAAATAAAATTTTGATTTTTCTATATTAAACATTAAAACATGGGCAAAAATATATAATAAAAAAGTCTAACTAATATAAAGTCAACAACAAATGGTAAAGTTCCTGCACTGCCCTCAACCGGTACTACTAATAATAATAATGTAAAAAGGTATGAAAAAGGTGCATGAATTTCGCAAAATATTGGCAAGACTTGCTACATTCAAACAGCATTCATGTGCAGAGCCTTTAAAGGGCTGCTAATATGCGTATGCAACGCGTGGAGTAAGGAAAATGCACTTGAAGGAGCTTAGCAACAATTATTTACTCGTACGGGTAACGTTGATTTCTCAGCACAAAGGGGAAGGTTTGAGATAATGAATGGGCTTACCATATTGAACTTTATGTATTTGTTCATTTCATAAGCTTCAAACTTTCGATATCATTGAAGCTACAGATAAATGATTAAATGTGTGCAACGATTCTTTAGAAAAAACTCCACAAATCAAATAAAAAATGGATTCATAAAAGTAACACTTAAGCATAAATTTTTTACTCTCTTGAAGAAAAAAAAATTAAAATTACATTGAAAAGTTGAAAAGACCTGATTTATAAAAGCTACTATTATGCTTTGTCATATGTTTCGGAGAAGACCTCAACTCTATCCACCAATGAGATTTAATATAAAAAGAATTTATATATCATATAAAAATAGCAAATTCATTTTTGATATGATGAACATAGAATTTGGGGAAAATATTTAATAAAGACTCAAAGTAATGAAGAGTCAACAAGTAAGTAAGGGCCGCAAGTGGTGGGAAACTTTTCACTTCTAGAGGAAACATGTTGTTTTATTATGCTTGGGGTTAGGCAATATATCCAATAACCTCGCAGAGGCATGTTCTTTATGGATATGTTTGAAAGTTGTGAAAAAAAATTGGGCTCAATGACATAGCGGTATTGGGGGATTCGATGTTGATCATAAGAGCTATGGTGAATCATGGTTATTCAAGGAGTAATGTTCTAAGAGTTGTCCTTGCAAGGACTTGTTTCCCGGCCTCAACGTTTGAAAAAATAGTCTTCGTCCACATCAAAAGGGAGCTAAACAATATGTCGGATCGATGGGCTAAAATGGCATCATACTTAAATGAGGGAACTTTGGTTAAAAATGGGATTATTTCCACTAATCCCATCCCATAATCTAAGTGGATGATATCCTCTCATTCAATTAAATGATCAGAGAGATTTCTAGATGTATAGATCGAGTTGAAGGATGTTTCTTGTTGCTCGTACACTAGAAGAGGGGGCTAGTTCATCTCAAAATTAATGATAATATGTGTGATGGGCATTTCTTATGTGGGAGCATTTTGGAGATGGAGGGTAGTCGAGGTGGTCTACGTCTAGTTGAGAGGCATTTTTCTCTACTGCAGTTGATTGAGTCAAAGTGCTTCGATGAAGAGGTGGTCTCGGATTTTGGAAGGTTTTGCTCTCTTGTTTGTTGGGTCATCTTCATAATTCTGGAATTTCCTACCTTCTCAATGCTAGTGGTTTTTTTAGAATGGTTTGGACATACCAGGTTTTACTGTTTCCTTTTCCTATTACTAATTTGCAAGTTTTCCATTTGAGTTGTCTTCCAAATCTTTCATTTCGAGCTTTCAGTCGTGTTGGAATTGTGGTCACCAACATGTGGTTTTCATTTGGAATTAGGAGGTGTGGCAAGGGATTTTTTTAGGTTAATATCTTGTCTGTCTACAGTTTGTCTGCAACAAGGATGGGTGACATCAATTGGCGGGACTTGAAGAATATCCTTCATTGGCAAGAGGAGGCCAATCAAGCCAATAGTCAAGCCCTGTAGAGTATCAACGCAAAGATAGCTGATGTTGTGGAATTTCTTTAGGTGCATATTAGGAGGATCGATGGTCTAGAGGTGGAATGCCAACAATTGTGCGCACTGGTCCAACCCCAACCAATGGAATCATTCTCATGAGCTTCCAATAATATTGATTCTATGAATTCTAATCAACAAGCTTCAAAGGAGAAAGAAACAGGGGGTTAACCACTTGACCCTATGGATGTTGAGGAACCGAAGTCACTCCTTGTTGAGGAGGAGAATGAGGCTTAGGGTCACTTTATGAATTAAAATGTAATGTATTTCAAAGTAATTTTGTTATTGGGATAATTTGTGAAAAAGATTACTAGAAGAAATTTTTGGAAAGATAGAGTAGATGGTGTTGCAGATTATCAATTATTGTATTTAGAACTAAATTTCCAAATGGACATTAATGGATTTTGCTTGTAAATGCTACGATTCTGTAACATAATCTTTTTTTAATGAAATATATGTTATGTTTTTGTTAATAAAATGTAGAATCAACAAGTCACTCAATGCAATATACTTCTCTAACTATAAAGATAATAAGTGGTAAATGTTTTTTTAATAATTTTTATTCTCTATAACAATAGAAAATATGATAATTAATATTTTAATTAAATATATTAGTTTTAGATTTTTAGTTGTTTTTGGAAAATCGAAAACCCTAACCCTGCAAGATGAAAAGCCAACAGTTTTGTGGACCCCGTTTTGGGTAGTTTGGTGTATCAACTTTCCGGGGGCGTAACTTTGGCATACGATCTCTCTTCGGGGCGCATGATAGCTTGTTGGAAAGGTATTGTCGAGGAGATTCATTTTGGGGGATCATTCAGAGCCTTTGGCTATTATTGAGAATATCTATCTTGAAAAACCTTCATTTAGGCCCTCAAAATGATCCCAGAAGTTAAAAACTGCTAAAAATAGTAAATTACCTAAATTGCCAGAAAACTATTTTGAGCCAATTGGAAAAGGTGGGTGGCCACCGATATCCACCTGGATCAATCCTCCCTCCTTAGCAAGCAATGGTCTCAATTTCGTTCAGTGCCTGGGGGAGAGCGAAAAGCGTTTGTTGAATCCTCATCTTGATGAGTTTCTTTCCTTGTTGGAGAAGTTGTGATGCTTAGCTTGTTGAAGGTTGTCACGAACCTATGGCTGGAAGGGTTGGACATTTTTAACTAGTTTGGCTACATAAGATGCATGTGTGCAAAATGAATCTTTAAACTTTGCTGCAATATTGTCGACCTGCTTTTGTTGGATAGAAGGTGCTTGGACTGAGGTTGCAGTGTTGTTCTTTTGTTCACGCTTTGAACAGACTGTGAAGAAGTTGAATTTTGTAGTATGAGATACTACCTTGCGACACTGTTTAGGTGGGACAATAGTCAGAATTACCTCTGGTATCCTGTAGAGATGACCCCCCAGAGTAACAATGACACTACGGGGTCGAGACTTATAAATAACATGGCGCTTCCACATATATGGTTGTCCCAAGAGAACTTCACAGACATCCAGGGGGGAAACATCACATAATACCTCGTCCTTGAAGGGTTGGATGCCATATGACAATCGACACTACTGGCTGACACAAAGATCTTGTCCCTGGCGAAGCCACCCGATGTTGTATGGTTGCGGGTGTGGTGTTGTAGATAATCCCAACAGTTTGACAACCTCTCCTGAGATGAGGTTCTTTTGGCTTCCTCTATAAACAGTTAAATGCAGCGGGGTCCCCTTCACCCACATCTGTGAATAGAAAAGGTGCTCCCCCTCTTCAGAATTTGTTGGTTCTTCTGGTTGAATTGTTGCAGTCACAACAATAGCAGTGGGGTCTGTGTCGATGATCTATCTTTTATCAGTGTTTTCATAATCAAATTCTGAATCAGGGTTCGGCTCCTTGTCTTTTTTCTCGGTCACCAATGATTGTTTTGAGCGACATTCATCGGTGTTGTGCCAGGGGATTTTGTGGAAATCACACCATTTTCCAGTGTCCTTCTTCGTCTTCCTGTGACCCTTATTTTCCTGTGGCTTGGACTGGTTTTTGGGATGTTGTTTGTTAGGGTTGTCTTTATCATACTTTGGTTGTTGCGGATTTGTAGACTCAAACTCCCATTTGTTCTGGTGCTTAAACTTCTACTTGATTTTAACAACATATCGATAAGCAGAGCCGAGTGATGAGATGTTTAGAAAATCCATTTCAGTTTGGATGTACCTGTGTAGAGCCCCATGGTATTTCAGAACCAAATGTCATTCAGAGTCTTTGATACCCAACATGGTGTGCAAGGTATGGAATATATTGGTGAACTCTGGAACTACTTGGCCCCTTTATTGTCACAGTGTGGTCCATCTCATGTACTGGTCCTCATAGTTTCCAACAGGGTAATACCGTTCCTTTACCACATCCACACAAAAAAATCCCAAGTGGGCTCGTCCCCATATATTCCAGACTCCTCTGTGGAACTTTGCTCTCAGTAAGTTTCCCACCAATGTTTGACATGGGGGACAGCCTTAAGGAGTGCGAAGGTGATATTTTCCCCATCAGAGAAATTATGAACACATAAATAACCTTCTAGCAGATTTAACCATTTTTCTAAGGCATTTGCATCTATATGTCCTTCAAATATGGGAATATCAAAATTAACTTGTACCTTGAAAGGAGAGGTACTTCCAAAGTGGTCGCTTGATGAATACACACCTGTTGTTATCGACAGGCGTTGAAGGATGTGGGAAAAATTCTCCATCATTTCGTCCCTCTGAAAATAGTCTGGATGGCAGAAGAAAAGAAAAATGACGGAGCAGAAGATTCTATTAATTTGTTGTTTGAGCAATCTCTCACGTGACAGAGGGACCAAATGATGGAGAATTTTTCCCACATCCTTCAACACCTACTGATAACAACCAACGCGTCTTCATCAAGAGGCCACTTTGGAGGCACCTCGCCTTTCAAGGTACAAGTTAATTTTGATATTCCCGTATTTGAAGGACAGATAGATTAATATGCCCTAGAAAAATCGTTAAATCTGCTAGAGGTTTATTTCTTTGTTCATAATTTATCCGACAGGGAAAATATCACCTTCGCAATCCTTAAGGCTCTCCCCCATGTCAAACATTGGTGGGAAACTTACTGGGAGCAAAGTTCCATAGAGGAGTCTGCAATATATGGAGCCAAGCCCACCTAGGATTTTTTTGTGGATGCGGTCAAGGAACAATATTACCCTGTTGGAAACTATGACGACCAGTACATGAGATGGGCCACACTGCGGTAAGAAAGGGGCCAAACAGTGTTGGAGTTCACCAATACCTTCCATACCTTACGCACCAATTTGGGTATCAAATACTTCGAGCGACATTTGGTTCTGAAATACCGTGGGGCTCTACACAGATACATCCAAACAAAAATGGATTTTCAGAACATCTCTTCATTGGGTGTTGCTTATCGATATGTTGTTAAAATTGAGAAGAAATTTAAGCACCAAAACAAGCGGGAGTTCGGGTCTGATAATCCGCAACAACAAAAGTATGATAAAGACAGCCCTAGCAAACAACCTCTCGAAAACTAGTCCAATCCACAAGACAAGAAGGGTCATGGGAGGACAAAGAACGACACTAGAAAGTGGTGTGATTTCCACAAAATCCCCTAGGACAACACTGATGAATGTCGCTCAAAAAAATCATTGGTGGTCGAGATCAAAGACAAGGAGATGAACCCTAATTCAGAATAAGATTCATAAAATATTGGTAGAAGACAGATCATCGACGCAGACCCCACTGCTATTGTCGTGACCGCAACAATTCAACTAGAAGAACCAACAGATCCTGAAGAGGGGGAGCACATTTTTCATTCACAGATGTGGGTGAAGGGAACCTCGCTGCATTTTGTCATTGATAGAGGAAGCCAGAAGAACCTCATCTCAGTAGAGGTCGTCAAACAGTTAGGGTTGTTGACAAAACCACACCCACAACCATACAACATCGGGTGGCTTTGCCAGGGACGTGATCTCTGTGTGAGTCAATAATGTCGATTGTCATATGACATCCAGCCCTTCAAGGATGAGGTATTATATAATGTTGCCCCACTGGATGTATGTGATGTTCTCTTGGTCCAGCCATATATGTGGAAGTGCCATGCTATCTATGAGTCTAGACCCCGTAGTGTCATTATTACTCTGGGGGGTTATCTCTACAAGATACTAGAGTTAGTTCCAACTATTTTCCCACCTAAACAGTGTCACAAGGTAGTAACTCATACTACAAAATTCACCTTCTTCACAATATGTTCAAAAGGTGAATAGAAGAACACTCCAACCACTGCAGCCTCAGTTCAAGCACCTTTTTTCCAACAAAAGCAGGTCGACAAGATTGAAGAAAAGTGCAAGGATTTATTCTGCACACATTCATCTCTGGTTAAAAAGGTCCAACCCTTCCAACCACAAGTTCATGACAGCCTTCAACAAGCTAAGCAATGCAACTTCTCCATCAAGGCAAGGAACTCATCAAGATGCAGATTCAGCAAACGTTTTTCCTCTCCCACGAAAACTCAATGCAATGGATACCATTGCTTCCTAAGGAGGGAGGATTGATCCATGTGGATATCAGTGGCCGCCCACCTTTTCCAACTGGTTCAAAACTGTTTTATGGCAATTTACTATTTTTAGCAGTTTTTAACTTCGGGGGCCAGTTTGAGGGCCTAAACAATGTGTTTTCACGATCTGGCACCTCAATGATATTCAACAGCTTTGATTGAGCCCCCTAAATGAATCTCCTCGTCAATGCCTTTCCAACGAGCTACTGTGTGCCATAAACGGAGATCATATAAAATTTATAACCCCGATGGAACCATGGTTCCATTATCTTGAAATACACCTTAATGGAGTTGTCAGATGAGTTCAAGGATCACAAAAAGATGCGAAGGGTAATTAGGGAAAGGTGGGTTCTTAGGTTGTGGAGTCGTGATATGAACTTGGAAATTTTATCAAAGAAAAGTGGAGAGGGAACTTTCATAAGGTGGAGTCACCAGGAAAACTTGGGGAAAAGGATTTGGGATCAAAGCTTTCCAAAGTGTCCTTAGGGAGCGAAAGAGGATTCAAAATCCTCCCCGACAACGATGAAAAAATGTTATCTTGCATATTTTAGGTTGGGAAAATCCCGACCCAATCTACAATAGTGAGACAACTATGGGAGTATCTACCCATTGTCACCTTAGATAGACACTCTCCTCACTTTAGTGATGATGAAAATGACCACAAGGGGGAATCTCGATGACCCTAGGGGGATTGAGATGGAAAGTGAGATGATGGAAGGTGAAACCCCTATAGGTCAAGTTAGGAAGTGGGAAAGGGCTTGGATAAGAGTCTTGTTGGTAGGGGTAGGTTGCCAAAGTATAGTGTACTTGCAAAAGAGTGTTATACCTGCCCGAGACAAGACAAAATATAGATATACAAGCCCAAAAATCAAAGGAACAAGCAAGTGAAACGTGTTGTCCTATATTCCAGAAATAAAAAAGAATATATACCAGCAAGTAAATGGTAAAAATGGCTATAATATTATCACCAAAAGTTCAGTAAATGATGTAAGAGACCAAGCTAGCAACTACTAGTTTAACTCTAGTGAAATAGACAAGAATTTGGTGACAATAGAAGGTTGTTAGATGATGTTATCAACACGTTATTATGAAATCCAAGTGTCTGTAGAAAAACATTTCTACGAAAACAAAATCCAACCATCAAAATCAACAAGTAAACCACCCAAAATCTAGCCAATGATGAGTAGATTAGTTATAGTGGTTTCCAAGCAAAATTCAATGGTGGAAAGGTAAATAAAATAAAGAGATTGAATGAGTTTTGTCGCATTCCTAATGGTTGTAGCTTTTAATTGAGTATGACTAGAACAATATTAATCCAACCTGGATGCCTTAGTGGCTCAAGCAACCTCGTGACATTAAGAAAAGATTCCAACTTGAACAAAATCAATATCTCTCAAAATCACGTGTACCAATGCAGATGATTTTATTTATCCAATGCAAATTTAGATTAGTCCTTGTCAATGAGTTATGGAGTCTTCTTGTATAAATTTAGGTCTACTACTTCTCTAGGGGTGTAATCCCTTTTACTCCCTAGAGCAAGTAAATCTAACAAGGAAAGTCTAGGAGGGTGTAAGCCCTTTTACTCCTCCTAGCAACCTTTACAATAGCTTATTTAATCAACAACAATGATAAACTTAGTGGAGGTTGTATTCCCTTATACTCCTCCAAGGGTTTTAGCCAAGAACAACCTTTAAACAAGAAAGAAAAACCAATAATATGCATAAATTTCTTACAAATTCCAAGAGATGTGCAAGATAAACCCTTATCTACCAAGACAATTTCATCACCATATCAAAAGGCAAGCCCCCAAGAGATAGCACACCACTTAGCTCCACTAGACAAGTATTAAGCATCCAAATAGCATCAAAGAGAGATACATGAAGTTTGCCAAAGAGAGGCGAAAATTTTAGCCAAGTAGCTCTTCTCCAGTGAGAGAGTTATAATAAAAATGAAATGATTTGGTCTCTTATTTATACAAGACCTCAACATGATGTTTGTCCGCATGATACTAGGGTAAACCACAAAACAAGAAGGTTGGCCCCCTTAGTTTTCACCTTTACAAAAAAAATAACTTTTACACAAAAGCAAACCCTAAAAGATGACATCATGCCCTAAAAGGGTGACGTTTTGGCTCTTAGCAAGTCCTTGAGTGGTTGGAGAAGGTGTTGGGCCTCCAAATGCCATGTGTCACTATGTAATGTTTCTTCCTCTACATCAATCATTCCAAGACATCTTAAAACTTCACCAACACCATCAAACCCTAGCCCTAAGGGTAACGTCAAGACCAAAAGGTGTAGCGCATGGCCTCCAAAGGCAAGTCGTTGGGCTAGATGAGGGCTAGGTGCCTTCCTTCAAGGTGTTTTCTCATACCTCCAAAGGCGATGTCCATTTTTTGGTTGCTCCCAATGGTGTGGATCATGGCATCCAACCTGTGGGATTCCCTCCCCAATGAAGGCCCGAGCTAGGCTTGTTCTTCCAAATCGTCCATCAAGGAAGGTCCTGCAAAGACAAATGAGTGTGCCCTCCAAGAGTCTCAAGCCAAATATATTATGCCAAGTAAAATCACATTGAATACAAGAGCCACCTAAACATGTGCATCAAAACTACCTTTTCAGATTAAACAAGTGCTCAAAGACCATATGCAACTTGTCAAGTTTAGGTATGAGAGGGTTGTCAATGTGACCTATTGGGTGAGCCATTCCTCAAGTCAAGGACTGTTTCTAAGGTGGGCACTCTCTAAGTCATGCAAAGAATATGAAGTGGACGGGGGTAAAACTTTTGGGCATGGGGTTCATGACATACCAGGGTTTGTATTGTCTCATTTATGGGTGCCTTTGTAGAGGGTGTGTTTCACCTTCGTTTTCAATGTATCCTTTTTCCAAGTCGCTTGTATTTACCATTAATTAATTAAATTCCAAAACAATTGGGTACTATAATACATGGAAAGAAAAGAGTATACCGCAATGTCACTTGAAGCTAGAGGTACACAGAGTGCCATATGCATGGAAAGAAAGGGACACTGCATAAGTGTACACATGTCAACAAGTGAGACATTTATATAATGTGAATTGGATTTTGCAGGTCTTCAATCTTTTAAGAGAAACGATTCATTGTTCTCAAGACCTCTTTGGGTGAGCATCTAGAAGGTTATGATTTGGATTTTATCGTTTTCCAACTACATTCCCCTCTGGGCCTTCAACCCCTTCTTCCCATGAAATGAGGTACAATCCCTTCTTGGGTCAGTACACCCGAAAATCCCAAAAGATGGGGGAACGAAAAAGGATGAAGTGTGAAAAGTGACAAGAATGATGAGGAAGGGTACAATGACTCATCAATGAGACCTCCTAGTAGCAAACCTTTCCCCAAGGGTGACCACTTACTAGGGCACAATGTCAACCACCAAGGTGAAAAGGGGCAAAGAGCATAATTTCCACGCAAATGTTCTATAATCAAAAGAAACATTAAATGCAATGTACTCAAATGCCTCAAGTATTAAAATGACGCTTGCAACAATACCTGGCTTGTACCTCATGGAGAAAGACCCATTGTCTTACGAAAACAAGCTGATGTGGTGGATTCTATCATAATGAACCAGAGAAGTATGGTGGTCAAGCGGATCTCCATCTGTGTAAGTGGGCATCACAAGTCGATCCATCCCTTGACACTCTATGTCTGCAACTTGAGGGCCTCAAGACATCATCTCTTTAGTTATCCCTAGAAATGGCGTAGAACATTTGGCTTCTACTCGGGGACATGTACTCTTCATAGAGTGGATGATAACCTCAACGTCTCCTGGTTAGACTTGTGCCTACACACACTAAAACAACAAACTGTAAAATCTAGGCTGGATTACTCACCCTTTGCTCATATAATCAAAATCCAAAATTTCAAAATTGACAACTAATCTAGAAAAGAAAATTTTACATTTTTGTATATATAATATGATGAAAGAAAAATATGTAAATCAAATAATGCAAGTAGAGAAAAATGAAAAGTTAGAAGTGAAATGCAACTAAATTGTCATGAGGAATTAAGATGCAAATTCAAGAATGCAAGATCACCTACCTACTTACCTGGGGCCCTGGGCCCTGAAGATCAGGTTATGAAATGTTAGGTGAAGTCGTACAACTAGTGCAACCACCTGCTCATCATTTCATCAAGGTATCTCTCCCTGTGCTTAATCATGTAATAGAAATAAGATAGGTTAAGCATAAAATAATCATGAGCGTAAATAAACATATAGTCAATCATGAAATGTAACTCATAAGGATGGGTGGGAGGGAGCAAATCTTGCTGGAAAGAATGGCCATAAGCCTAATCAATCCTCTTATAAAGAGGGCTACCCTATATAGACGATGTCGACTCATCTTTGTCCTCCTTTAGTACGCCACTACTTCCTGAAGACTGAGAGGGGATGACAGATGGGAAGAAAACTGCACGGATTTCCCAGGAGTAATATAAAAGGTAAGGGACCGTCTCATGTCTGGAGAAAGAAATCCTCAAGTTTCTAAACAACTGGTTCTCTTTGGTCAACATATCTTTGTAAAAATACTCAGGATGAAAACACTACTACTCAGTAATGTGAGTCTTTGATTGTTCCTGGCTAGCCACAACCTTGTATCCATCAAAATATGAACACGATAATGGTTGGAAATATTCATTGGGAAAATCTGAATCCCCAAATAGATATGCATCACTACTCTCAAAGAATGTCTGAAAGTCATCTTGAGTAAATGGCGACATATCATCCCCAAATAGATGAAATAAATCAGAGACCATATCATCATCAAGCTGCCAAATAAATGGATCACCTACTTGTGTAAAGCAATCTTCCAAAAGACATATTTGCACGTTCTTTATCTGAGGGGTACCCTCCATTTCATAGATAGGATTTCCATCGAAAATGAAACAACCCATGTCCCATCTACGTCTCCCAATATATATATATATATATAAGTGTCTATATGCTCATCAACCNATGACTGAAATTGACCATCTCTTTGTCTTCGTCTGCAGGAAGAATAGAGGCTAAGGTGACTTCAACTAGATCTTAAACATGATGTACTTCTTAGAAATCTTCTTTATCAACGGATTCTTCGTATTCATGTGTAGGCGGAAGAAGGTAAGGCTTGACGAGCTGACCTTCATCAAGTAGAACGGAAACCAATGTCTGGTCAGGGTCCTTGACATGTTGCACTTTGTCATAATCTTTCCTTCTCTTCTTGGCACCCCCTTTTATGTACATGCTTGTCCTACACCTTTTCATCAAAAAGGGATTAACCCTCAATGTAGAGCACTTTGTTTGCCTTATCCAGAAAGAAATAAAAGGAAAACTCTCATTCTTTTCACCATTAATGGACTTGCTCTTCGACAGGTGATGTTTGGTTAAGGTCCTGAACTTCCTTAGAGTCTTCCCCTTATTCACGGGCATGTTCACCAAGTAGAAACTCAGATATTTATTTTTTCAGTCCCTTGGTGAGAAAACTAATGAAGAGTTCATCCTTCTCAATTTTGATGGCCCATTTGTCAAAGAAAATATTGAGGAGTCCTGTAAGCGAAGTGATGCTCCTGGGACAAGAACTATCATTGAGAAATAATGCTTATTTTGGCTGCAAATAACTCATAAACAACTTTATTAGTACATCTTCATGAACTATTTTCAAATGAGAGACATTTTTGAGGAATTGTGGCACATGGGAAACCATCGCGGTAGGGTTTCCATCKCATTGAGGACAATTAYCTCTCCACTCACGAGGAATATGATATGGATACCTAGGGACATTCTTAATATCAATAAAAGGACATATCTTATGGAAAACTCACGGAACCATCATTCCATTACCTTGAAAGACACCTTAATGGAGTTGTCAGATGAGTTCAAGGATCAACAAAAGATGGGAAGGGTAATTAGGGAAAGGTGGGTTCTTAGGTTGTGGAGTTGCGAGATGAGCTTGGAAAGTTCATCAAAGAAAAGTGGAGAGGGAACTTCCGTAAGGTGGAGTTGCCAGGAAAACTTGGGGAAAAGGCTTTAGGATCAAATCTTTCTATGGTGTCTTTGGGCACAAAAGTGGATTGAAAATCCTCCCCGACAACGACGCAAAAATGTTATCACACATATTGTAGGTTGGGAAAACACGACCCAATCTACAAAAGTGAGAAAACTATGGGAGTATCTACCCACTCTCACCTTAGATAGACACTCCCCTCGCTTTAGTGATGATGAAAATCACCATGAGGGTGGAATCCCGGTGACCCTAAGGGTATTGAGATGGAAAGTGAGATGATAGAAGGTCAAACCCCTATAGGTCGAGTTAGGAAGTGGAAAAGGGCTTGGGTAAGAATCTTGTTGGTAGGGGTAGGTTTCCAAAGTACAATGTACCTGCAAAAGAGTGTTATACTTGCCAGAGACAAGATAAAATATAGATATACAAGCCTAAAAATCAAAGGGAAAAGCAAATGAAACTTGTTGTCCTATATTGCAGCAGTARWCAAGAATATATATCAGCAAGTAAACAATAACAATAATTGCAAATTATATCACTGAAAGTCCAGTAAATGATGTAAGAGACTAACCTAGCAACTACTAGTTTAACTCATGTGAAATAGACAAGACTTTAGTGACAATAGAAGGTTGTTAGTTGATGTTGTCGGYAAGTTATTATGATAACCAAGTGGYTGTAGCAAACTTTTTCCACAACATCAAAATCCAACCACCAAAATCAACAAGTAAACCACCCAAAAAATATCCAATGACGAGTAGATTAATTAYAGTGGTTTCCAAGCAAAATTCAATGGTTTTAAATTAAGTAAAAGAGAGAGATTGAATGAGTTTTKTTGCAGCCCTAATGTCTGTATCTTTTAAATGATTATAACTAGAGAAMTACTAAKCCAACCTAGATGACTTAGTGGCTCAAGCAACCTTGTGACACTTAGAAAAGATTCCAACTTGAACAAAATCAACATCTCTCAAAATCACGGGTACCAATGCAAATGATTTTATTTATCCAATGCAAATTTAGATTAGTGCCTTGTCAATGGGTTATGGAGYCTTCTTGTATAAAGTTAGGTCTATTACTTCTCTAGGGGTGTAAGCCCTTTTACTCCCTAGAGCAAGTAAATCTAACAAGGTAAGTCTAGGAGGGTGTAAGCCATTTTAATCCTCCTAGCAACCTTTGCAATAGATTATTCAATCAAAAACAATGATAAAATTGGTGGAGGTTGTATGCCCTTATACTCCTCCAAGGGTTTTAGCCAAGAACAACATTGAAACAAGAAAGAAAAACCAAGAATATGCATAAATTTCTTACTGATTCCAAGAGATATGCAAGATAAACCCTTATCTACCAAGACAATTTCATCACCATAGCAAAAGACAAGCCTCCAAGAGATAGCACACCATTTAGCTCCAATAGACAAGTATTAAGCATCCAAATAGCATCAAAGAGAGATACACAAAGTTTTTCCAAGAGGGGCAAAATTTTCAACCAAGTAGTTGTTCTCAAGTGAGAGAGTTATGATAAAAATGAAATGATTTGGTCTCTTATTTATACAAGACCTAAACATAATGTTTGTCCACATAATACTAGGGTAAACCACAAAAAAAGGAGTTCGACCCCCTTAGTTTCCCCCCTTTACAACAAAAATTTAACTTTTACACAAAATTAAACCATAAAAGATGACGTCAAGCCCTAAAAGGGTGATGTTTTGGCTCTCTTAGCAAGTCCTTGAGTGGTTGGAGAAGGTGTTGGGCCTCCAAAGGCCATGTGTCAATGTTTAATGTGCCTTCCTCTCCATAAATCATGCCAATCCATATTCAAACATCATCACCACCAACAAACCCTAGCCCCAAGGGTGACATCAAGCCCAAAAGGTGTAGTGCACGACCTACAAAAGCAAGTCGTTGGGCTAAATGAGGGCTAGGTGCCTTCCTTCAAGGTGTTTTCTCATGCCTCCTAAGGAAACGTCCATGTTCTAGCTGCCCCCAATGATGTGGGTGATGGCATCCAACATGTGGTCTTTCTACCCCAACGAAGGCCCAAGCTAGGCTTGTTCCTCCAAATGATCCATTAAGGAAGGTCCTACAAAGACAAATAAGTGTGCCCTCCAAGGGTCTCAAGTCAAATATATTATGCCAAGTAAAATCGCATTTAATACAAGATCCACCTAAACATGTTCATCAAAGTTACTACCTTTCCAAATTAAACAAGTGCTCAAAGACCCTATGCACCTTGCCAAGTTTAGGTATGGGAGGGTTGTCAAGGTGACCTATTGGGTGAGCCTTTCCTCAAGTCAAGGAGTGTTTTCTAGGTCCACCCTCTCTAATTCATGCAAAGAAGATGAAGTGGATGGGGGAAAAACTTTTGGACACGGGGTTCATGACACACAAGGGTTCATATTGTCTCATTTATGGGTGCCTTTGTAGAGGGTGTGTTGCACCTTCATTTTCAATGCATCCTTTTTCCAAGCCCATTTTGTTTGCCATTAATTAATTAAAGTCCAAAACAATCGGGTATTATAAGACATGGAAAGAAAAGAGTACCACAATGTCACTTGAAGCTATAGGTACACAAGGTGCCATATCCATGGAAAGAAAGGGACACTGCATAAGTGTACACACCTCAAGAAGTGGGACATCTATATAATGTGAATTTTCTTTTGCAGGTCTTCAATCTTTAAAGAGAAATGCTTCATTGTTCTCAAAACCTCTTTGGGAAAGCATCTAGATGGTTATGATTTGGATTTTATATTTTTCTAGCTACATTCCCCTTTGGGCCTTCAACCCCTTCTTCCCATGAAATGAGGTACAATCCCTTCTTGGGTCAGTACACCCGAAAAATCCCAAAAGATAGGGGAACGAAAAGGATGAAGTGTGAAAAGTGACAAATATGACTAGGAATGGTATAACAAATCATGAATGAGACCTCCCAAGAGAAAACCATACCCCAAGGGTGACCACTTACTAGGGCAGAATGTCAACCACCAAGGTGAAACAAGGAAAAGAGCATAATTCCCAAGCAGATGTTCTATAATCAAAAGCATCTTTAAGTTCAACATACTCAAATGCCTCAATAATTAAAGTGACAC